>JASVEL010007188.1:0-248740 GCA_032618575.1 Nicotiana noctiflora
CGGTAAGACCGACCGATGTCTCGCGGGCACTAGGAGCTTTAATGTATTCTTAGGACATGCATTTTTCTGTATTTTTATTTCCACATTTAGAAGGTTGTAGTACATTATCATCTTTTGTAATCAATGATTGAGTATCAATAAAATTGAAAATCCAAAATTTGTCGCTATTTTTCTTTACATGCAAATGCTTGTGCGATAGGCAAAACATATAGGATCAAAAAAAAAAGGAGAAAGGAAACAATGAAAACGAAAAAAATGAAAAAAAGAGAGAAAAGAACATTGGTGGAAATAAAGGAAAGACAAGGAAAAGCCGGGATCACGCACATTGCCAGACAAAATTTATGTTTTGAAACCTGTGATGTTCATCTATTATGACCTAACTACTAAAAGGTTTTGTCGGTGATGAGTATTAGATAAAGCAGTTAGCAACTGGCATTCTGGCACATCACAACTACAACACTCGTTACAAAAGCATGACGAAAGCGATTACCCAAGAAATTGAGACAACAATCATGGACCCAGTGCAAGAGGGGGAAGTAGTAGATGTGAATAGCATGAAGGATGAAATGTATAAGCTTAAACAGCAGATGGCTGAGATGTACCAGGCTTGGTCGAGGGGACAACCCTTACCCACCTACCGAGCCAACCCCATATACATCCCTCCATCAGTTCCAAACAAAGATCCACCCACTATGAACTCATCTTCTACATACCCTACATACCCACCCTATTATGCCACTACATCACAAGCACCACCCTCAATCCCTAAACAAGCTCCACCACCGCAAGCCACCTTGCAGAAATCTTCTAGTGAGCCAGTATTTCATATCCGGATAACCATTACTACCCTCCAGAGCCCACCTTCCGACATCATGATTCTTGTACCTCTCTTATCGATATAGCGAAAGAAGAGAAACCCATTAGAAATCTTGAACAGGAGGATATGGCCAGGAAAATGAAGATTCTTCATCAATCATTCTGCAATATGCAGGGTTTAGGAGGTCATGTAAGCGTGGCTTACAAGGACTTGTGTTTGTTCCCCGAAGTAAAACTTCCAACGGGGTTTAAATTGACGAAACTTGACATGTATGATGGCCATGGTGATCCAGTAGCACATTTGAGAGGATATTGCAGCAAAATGCGTGGAGTAGGGGGAAAAGATGAAATACTCATGGCTTACTTCAGCCAAAGTCTCAGCAGCTCAGAACTTGAATGGTACACCCATCAAGATCATACCATATGGTTCATTTGGGAAGATTTAGCTCAATCATTTGTGAACCATTTTCAATATAATCTAAAAATTATCCCAGATAGGTTGTCACTAACCAAAATGAAAAAGAAGCCTGGAGAAAGTTTTCGGGAGTATGGTTTCAAGTGAAGAGAGCAAGTGGCTCGTGTAAATACACCAATGAAGGAAGGAGAAAAGGTAGATTACTTTTTAAAAGCTTTGTAGCTGACATACTATGGGCATCTGGTGTCTGCAATCAGAAAAACCTTCAATGAGGTGGTAAAGATGGGAAGCTTTGTTAAAGAAGGATTGAAAACAACTAAAATCATGAGTTATTCAGCCATCGAGTCTACAAATCAAGCAATTCAGATGGGGACATGTGGAGCAATTGGGAAGAAAAAGAAAGAAGAAGTGGCAGTTATAGAGGGAAGGTCATGGTCCCGGGGCCCCAACCCATATTACGCTCAGCATTGCCCACATCAACTTTACCTACCAACACCATACAGCCTACGTCAACATTATTACACTCCGACCGGTCCTTAGTTTTCTATCCATCACGCCCAATCCTACCCACCCACCTTCCCCTTCATGGCGAACCTCAGCACCTCAAAATATCTACCATACCCAAAATACATACCCACCACCAAAAACCTACAAAATTCCTAATAGAACCAGTTTCCGTCCTAACCCTGAAGTCAAGAATGATAGGGCTCAAAGAAAGAAAACATTTACTCTTCTGGGTGAGTCATACATAGCCTCTTTCACCGGTTAAGACAACTTGGAATGCTGAACCCCATAGAGCCTAAAATTCCCAATCCTCCACCAAGAAATCTGGATCAATCTATCCATTGCGAATAATTTTCAGGGGCACCAGGACATGATACCGAGAAATACTGGCACCTAAAATCTGCAATACAGGAACTCATTGACTCCAGAGGAATTGAGGTTCAACCTCCGAGGCTCCTAATATAACACAGAATCCTTTGCATGTACACCATGAGACCCACATGATAGAGCTGGCACAAGGAGGAAGTTGCAAAAAGCGCTCTCAAGCTGTAATGATGACCAAAGCAAACAGCAAGACAGATGAGAAAGTCATGAGTGAGAAAATATTAGTCGAGCCATATGTAAGTCAGCCAACAATGGTAGTTGAACCTGAACCTATAAAAGTAACAGCACCCAGGGTGAAGCCCATATTGACTGTAAAAGGGGCACATATAGACCCAGTTGTTATCAAGCCAGTCGTTCCGACGACGATAGTGAACATTAAAATTGTGCCTTCGAATTATGACAATGTAACTATCATGTATAAAGGAAAAGAAATCAAGGGGGAGATATGTGAAACCCATGGTTTGACCGGTCATGAAGATGTTTTGCTCCCGATGAATTGAGGAAGACAAAAGTTGCGAAAGAAAATCCGGCCCACATGAAGAAAGTAGTCACTAAAGAAGAAGCCAAGGAATTCCTAAAGAAAATCAAAGCTCAAGGTTATTCCATAGTTGAGCAGCTGAGGAAGACACCAGCTCAAATATCTTTGCTATCTCTATTGATTCATTCTGATGAACACCGAAAGGCGTTAATGAAGATTCTAAATGAGGCTCATGTACCAGAAAAGATCATAGTGTGTCATTTGGAAAAGATCACAAACAAAATCTTTGAGGCAAACAAGATAACATTTTTAGATGATGAACTGCCATTGGAAGGGACATAGCACAACAGAGCATTATATCTTACAGTGAAGTGTGAGGAATCAGTGGTGACCCGTGTCCTGGTCGATAATAGGTCAACTGCCAATATTTGTCATTTATCTACTCTGGGCAAACTAAAGATTGATCATGAAAGAATCCACAGAAACAGCATATGTATGAGAGGATTTGATAGAGGCGGGAAGAACACTGTCAGAGATATCATATTAGCACTCACCATCTGATTGGTGGAATTCACCATGGAATTTCAAGTGTTGGACGTTTCCATGTCCTATAATCTCCTATTAGGACGTCCATGGATCCATACTGCAAAAGCGGTGCCTTCTTCACTTCATCAAATGGTGAAGTTTGAATAGGATCAACAAGAGATAGTAGTGCATGGTGAAGATAATGTTTGCAATACCATCATGCCATTTGAAGAAGTCGAGGGTGACAAAGGTCCTTGGGTGTTCTAAGTGAGGGACACCGTGTCTGTGAATATGATATCTGAATGTGAAAGCATCCCGGTACCCAAAGTAGCCCCCGCGATAGTCATGGTTGCTAAGGAAATGTTAAAGAACGGGTTCTCTCCGGGAAAATGTTTAGGAGTTGCTCTGCAAGGAATAATACAATCAGTATATCATCCAGGTAGCACTAATACTTTTGGCTTGGGTTTCAAGCCAACCATCGCCGACATACAAAGAGCCAAAAGATTGAAAAAGAAAGGATGGACCCTCCCCAAACCTATCCCAAAACTTTCCATTCCTTTGTCAAGCCTGGTATACAAAGACGTCCGACGATAGTCATGCCTAGCCATGTAGAGATAAGGCGAGATAAATAGCTATTAGAAAGATTTAAGAGGTTGTTCGAAGGGGTGAACATGATAGAGGCAGCCGAGGGCACAAGCAAGATGGGCGTTCAGTTTGTTGGACCCTAGATCAGGCTAAATAACTGGGAAGCTACTCATCTTCCAATCAGAAGGGAGTTGTGGTAGTTAGCTTTAATGTTCCGTCCCTAAATCTATCTTGTTTAAAAAATTGTAATCCTATGTTCCGTCTTGTCAATTGAATCCAAACATTGTTACCTTTCAAAGTTTAATGAAATGCAATTTCCTTGTTCCTCTATTTTTGTAGCCTTATTTTATTTTCTTTTCTTTCTTTTCTTGTACAGTCCAGTTTTTGCTGATTTCAATAATGTGTCATGCATGAAGGATCCCCGGTCCGGTCTTGATAATCAGATAGTTATACAACAAATTGAACATGATAATGAAGTGGAATATGAGGATGTGGAAGTTTTGGGGGAAACTAGTAAGGATTTGAGCTACTACGAAAAGAAACCCAAACCAAACTTCAATGAGACGGAGTCTGTTAATTTGGGGGATGAGGAGAATATTCAAGAAACAAAGATTAGTGTGCACTTGGAAGCCTCACTCACAGAGGACTTGATCAAGTTATTACATGAGTACAAAGACATATTTGCATGGTCTTATGATGATATGCCAGGGCTCAGTACTGATTTGGTGGTACATAAGTTGCCCACTTATCCGAAATGCCAGCCAGTTAAGCAGAAGTTGAGGAACTTCAAAACAAACATCAGTGTGAAAATAAAAGAAGAAGCAACAAGCAATTTGAAGCAAAGGTCATACGGGTCACCTAATACCCCACGGTTAGCTAATGTTCTACCAGTTTTGAAGAAAGATGGGAAAACCAAAGTGTGCGTTGATTATCGAGACCTCAACAAAGCAAGTCCCAAAGATAATTTTCCATTCCAAAACATCCATATATTAATTGACAATTGTGCTAAACATGCGATTGGTTCTTTTATGGATTGTTGTGCGGGTTATCATTAGATCTTGATGGACGAAGAAGATGCAGAAAAAACAACCTTTATCACACCTTAGGGAACATATTGCTACAAAGTAATGTTTTTTGGGTTAAAAAAATTCGAAGCTACATATATGAGAGCAATGACCACTATGTTTCATGACATGATACATCGAGAGATTGAAGTGTATGTGGATGATGTCATTATTAAATCCAAAATCAGTACAATCATGTCAAAGACTATAGGAAGTTCTTCCAGAGGCTTCAGAGATACAATCTCAAGCTCAATCCAGCAAAATGTACTTTTAGAGTACCATCAGGAAAGTTATTAGGGTTCGTTGTAAGCCGGCGCGATATTGAACTAGACCCGTCAAAGATAAAGGCAATTCAGAATTTGCCTCCGCCAAAGAGCAATAAAGATATGATGAGTATGCTAGGTAGGTTGAATTATATTAGCAGATTTATTGCCCAACTGACGTCAACTTGTGAGCCTATTTTTAAATTATTGAAGAAAGATGCTACGGTGAATCGGTCTGAGGAATGTCAAGATGCAGTTGACAAAATCATGGAATATCTGGCTAATCCTCTAGTGTTGGTTCCTCCAGAACTTGGAAGACCCTTGATCCTTTATTTGACCGTATTAGATAATTCCTTTGGTTGTGTACTGGGGTAGCATGATGAAACGAGGAGTAAGGAGCAAGCAATATACTAACTCAGTAAGAAATTTACATCTTACGAGGTAAAATATACTCAATTGGAAAGGACATGTTGTGCTTTCACATGGGTTGCAGAAAAGTTGAAACATTACCTATCAGCTTACACCACTTATCTCATATCTCCATTGGATCCCCTAAAGGACATCTTCCAGAAGCCTATGCCCATAGGAAGGCTTGCTAAATGGAAAATTCTACTTATAGAGTTTAATATCGTTTATGTAACTCACACTGCAATGAAAGCACAAGCAGTTGTTGATCATTTAGCAGAAAATACAGTCGATGATGAGTATGAACCACTGAAGACATACTTTACTGATGAGGAGATGATTGAATATTGAAGAATTAGAACAAGACAAAAATCCGGGTTTGAAATTATATTTTGATGGGGCTGTCAATAGCAAAAGGAATTAGAATTGGAATAGTGCTAATTTCATAAACATATCAGCATTATCCTGTTACTGCTCAGCTCCATTTTTTCTGCAATAATAATATGGCCGAATATGAAGCATGTATATTGGGATTAAGAATGGCAATAGACATGATTGTTCAAGAGATTTTGGTCATGGGTGACTCGGATCTCTTGATACATCAAATTCAGGGTGAATGGCAGACAAGGGATTTGAAGCATATACCGTACCGATAGTGCCTACACGAACTATGTCAAAGGTTTCAATCCATAGAATTCAAGCATATTCCAAGAATGCACAATGAATTTGCAGATGCTTTGGCCACATTGTCGTCCATGTTGCACCATCTGGATAAAGCTTATGTAGACCCATTACAAATCCAAGTTCATGATCAGAATGCTTATTGTTTTACGGTAGAAAAGGAACTTGATGGTGAATCATGGTTCCATGATATCAAAGAGTATTTGAGAATGGGGGTGTACACGATGCAAGCTATAGGAGATCAGAAAAAGGCCATAAGACGACTAGCGAGTGTATTTTTCTTCAGCGGAGGGATTTTATACAAGAGAAACCCAGATTTGGGTTTATTAAGATGTATAGATGCACAGCAGGCTGCTACAATCATGACTGAGATACATGCAGGAATTTGTGGACCTCACATTAGTGGATATGTTTTGCAAAGAAAATACTAAGAGCTGGATATTATTGGCTCACTATGGAGCAAGATTGTATCAGACATGTACGAAAATGCCATCAATGCCAGATACACGGGGACTTGATTCATTCCCCGCCATATGTATTGCATACAATGTCAGCACCATGGCCTTTTGTCACCTGGTGCATGGATGTCATCGGTCCGATAGCACCCATAACATCTAATAGGCACATGTTTATTCTGTTAGCCGCTGATTATTTCACTAAATGGGCGGAGGCGAAGACATTCAAAGCAGTATCAACGAAGGAAATGGTGGACTTCATACATACAATCATCATTTGCCTCTTCAGAATTCCCAAAGTGATTATTACAGATAATGGAGCCAATCTTAACAGTCATCTCATGGTGGAGAGATGTCAGAAATTTAAAATAGTTCATCGCAATTCTACACCTTATCGGCCTAAAGCAAATGGAGCAGTTGAAGCTGCAAATAAGAATATTAAGAAAATCCTTCGAAAAATGGTAGAGGAGTCGAGGCAATGGCATGAAAAATTACCCATTGTTCTAATGGGTTATCGCACTACTGTGCGTATTTAAATTGGTGCAACCCCTTACTCGTTAGTGTATGGTACGGAGGTAGTGATACCTACAGAAATTGAAATACCATCCATTTGAATTATAGTTGAGGCTGAAATTGATGATGATGAATGGGTAATGGTCCGGTTAGAGAAATTAAGCTTGATTGACGAGAAATGATTGTCAGCAGACAACTGTATCAACAAAGGATGGCCAGAGCATATAACAAGAAAGTACGTCCACGAAAATTTGAGGTTGGACAATTGGTGTTGACACGTATTTCACCACATTGGGCAGAAGTAAAAGGAAATTTTAGCCTAATTGGCGGGGGCCATTTATGGTATCCCGGGTGTTGTCCAACGGATCTTTATATCTGATAGATATAGAAGGGAAATGTGTAGAGACTGCCATTAACTCTGATGCAGTCAAGAGATATTACGTATGATTTCTTTCATGTATACAATTGTATTTGTCATATTTTTTAAATTGAAATGATGAAGGTATTTTATTTCTCTATCCAAACACTTTACCCATTGCTATCCCTTTGAGGCTTATTATATTATTCTTTCATACCCCTCTCTCGGAATCAAAGATGAAAACCCCAGATTTGGGTTTATTAAGATGTATAGATGCACATCAGGCTGCTATAACCATGACTGAGATATATGCAGTAATTTGTGGACCTCATATTAGTGGATATGTTTTGCAAAGAAAATACTAAGAGCTGGATATTATTGGCTCACTATGGAGCGAGATTGTATCAGATATGTACGGAAATGCCATCAATGCTAGATACACGGGGACTTGATTCATTCCCCGCCATATGTATTGCATACAATGTCAGCACCATGGCCTTTTGTCACCTGGTGCATGGATGTCATCGGTCCGATAGAACCTACAACATCTAATCGGCATAGGTTTATTTTGGTAGCCATTGATTATTTCACTAAGTGGGTGGAGGCGAAGACGTTCAAAGCAGTATCAAAGAAGCCAATGGTGGACTTTATACATACAAACATCATTTGCCGCTTCGGAATTCCCAAAGTGATTATTGCAGATAATGGAGCCAATCTTAACCGTCATCTCGTGGCGGAGATATGTCAGAAATTTAAAATTGTTCATCGCAATTCTACACCTTATCGGCCTAAAGCAAATGGAGCAGTTGAAGCTGCAAATAAGAATATTAAGAAAATCTTTCGAAAAATGGTAGAGGAGTCGAGGCAATGGCATGAAAAGTTACCCTTTGCTCTAATGGGTTATCGCACTATTGTGCGTACTTCAATTGGTTCAACCCCTTACTCGTTAGTGTATGGTACAGAGGTAGTGATACTTGCAGAAATTGAAATACCCTCCCTTTGAATTATAGGTGAGGCTGAAATTGATGATGATGAATGGGTAAAGGCCCGGTTAGAGCAATTAAGCTTGCTTGACGAGAAAAGATTGGCATCAAACAGCTGTATTAACAAAGGATGGCCAGAGCATATAACAAGAAAGTACGTCCACAAAAATTCAAGGTTGGACAATTGGTGTTGACACGTATTTTACCACTTTGGCCAGAAGTAAAAGGAAAGTTTGCGCCTAATTGGCGGGGGCCATTTATGGTATCCCGGGTGTTGTCCAACAGATCTTTATATCTGATAGATATAGAAGGGAAATGTGTAGAGACTACCATTAACTCTGATGCAGTCAAGAGATATTACATATGATTTCTTTCATGTATACAATTGTATTTGTCATATTTTTGAAATTGAAATGATGAAGGCATTTTATTTCTCTATCCAAACACTTTACCCATTGCTATCCCTTTGAGGCTTATTATATTATTCTTTCATACCCCTCTCTCGGAATCAAAGATGAAGTGAAAAATGAATAAAAAGAGAAAATAAAAAAAAAAGAGAAAAAGAAAGAATATTGAAAAGAAAAAACAAGAGAAAAAGAAAAATTTAAAAAAAAGGAAAAATTGAAAAGAAAAGATATGTGAAAAATATACAAAAGAATAAAATCGGGAAAAGTCAAATCGCAACAATGAAGTGATCTTATGATCCGAACTACATTTGACTTGATCCCGAAAGGGAACGTAGGCAGCCTTAATAAGGTTCAGTCACAACAGAAAGAAAATCCAAGTTTCCCCAAAAATTGAAACTGGGGCAGAAGTTATGTTTATATGATTTCGCGAGTTGTAATTGTTGAAACCAAGCTGCAAATTTGAGCCTTTACACCCTTCTTTCTAAACCCATCCAAAAGAAATATTACGGTCCAAAGGAATGACCTTCTGATTAATTTCAAGGAAATGACAACGTAATGAGAATAAATGAGAACATATCACGAACAATACCCGGGAGTTTGAAGATGGAAGATATAAAATAAAAAAGAAAATGAGAGAGTCTTATTGGTGAAAACCTTCATGGGCACCATAAGGCGATGCAAGTTTGAGAGAAATAAAATGAGAGAGTCTTATTGGTGAAAACCCTCACGGGCACCATAAGGCGATGAAAGTTTGAGAGAAATAAAATGAGAGAGTCTTATTGGTAAAAACCCTGACGGGCACCACAAGGCGAAAGTGAGGAAGGATTCTGCGAAATGAAAGGGGCAAGTTCAGTAATGTTTGGGTTGATGGAAGTAGAAACAAAGTTGACAGGGATTCGTTCGGACAGACTGGATCGGTGATCCCAAATGCATGGCATGGTCAAAGGAATCGGCCTTCCTACCCAGATAAGTTTTGTTTTTTACTTTGAAAATATCCCTATCCTCAAAAGTAAGGGTCATTGCATTTCATTTGCTTAAAACCCATTTACAAGACATTTCCAGTTGAAAGCTAATTACCATCTTCTCATGTTAAATGGCACAATGATATTGGGTCCTTCAAAGGACAGGAAAAATATAATAACATATGGCGGTCATATAGAAAAAAGGAATAAAATATCAGAAAAAACAAAAGGGGATTACAATGGAAGAACTAGGAAAACAATCAGGAAAGTATAGCAAAGCAGTACAAAGCAAGATGAGGCAAATAGTGGACGCAAGGCCAACAAGAATGCCAGTTGCTAACCATCATTTTACAACTAACAAGTTGTTCACTGATTAAAACAGGGACAAAAGATTCAAATTCTTACTAATCACTTTAAAGTGAATGTGACCAATGTGCGCACAAAAAGGAGCACAAGTTTGGCAAAATCAGGCACCCACCTGGAAAATATGGGAAAACAATCAAAAGGAAGTAACAATGGAGGAAGGAATCCACGATGGAAGGATCAGTAATCAGGAACCTACCTGGGGCAGAATACTTTTCTTTAAAAGTTAAAAGTTACACCCACTTATCAAACTGGGGCAGAATACTTTTCTTTTAATTTTTACACTCAGGCGCCCACCCGGATAACAAGGGAATACTTTTCTTTTAATATTTTGCACTCAGGCACCCACTTGGATAACAAGGGAATATTTTTCTTTTAATTTTTGCACTCAGGCACCCACCTGGATAACAATTGAATACTTTTCTTTAAATTTTTGCACTCAGGCACCCATCTGGATAACGGGTGAATATTTTTCTTTTAATTTTTGCACTCAGGTGCCATCTGGATAACAAGGGAATACTTTTCTTTTAATTTTTACACTCAGACGCCCAGCTGGATAACAAGGGAATACTTTTCTTTTAATTTTTTCACTCAGGCGCCCACCTAGATAACAAGGGAATACTTTTCTTTTAATTTTTGCACGCAGGCGCCCACCTGAATAACAAGGGAATACTTTTCTTTTAATTATTGCACTCATGCGCCCACTTGGATAACAATGGAACACTTTTATTTTAATTTTTTACACTCAGGCGCCCACCTGGATAAACAAAGGAATACTTTTCTTTTAATTTTTGCACTCAGGCGTGCACCTGGATAACAAGGAAATACTTTTCTTTTAATTTTTGCACTCAGGCGCCCACCTGAATAACTAAGGAATACTTTTCTTTTAATTTTTTCACTGAGGCGCCCACTTGGATAACAAGGGAATACTTTTCTTTTAAGTTTTGCACTCAGGCACCCACCTGGATAACACGGGAATATCTTTCGCAAAATGAATTTTTTTTCTTTATTCTAACTATTAATAGCATGATAGATTGTGAGCCCCATACTGGGGCAGAAAGATTGTCTTTGTTTGACCTGGAGAGCAAGGGAATACATTTTGAAGTTGCACTAGCAGAATAAAGTAATATGTTTGAAGCAAGTTGCGAACAAGAAGGTTCCTCGAAGAATGGAAGATGCAAATGAAAAGAATAAGTAGTAAGCGGAATAAATAGATAGGATTTTGTAGAATATAGAACATTGTTTAGCTTATTTTCTTTTTACCATGGTGTAATAAGGAGATTAGCAGGCAATAATGAAAGCAACAGCAACACAGCCACAGCCTTCTGGTAGTTTCAACTACCAGACATTCCCGAACTACACTAACCTGATTCATGTATAGCCCAGGATATGTAGGCAATCCTTGAAGCCGGATGCGGTCAAAACTTTCAAAAAGAATGCTTAATACGGAATACGTGAGTGGGAAAAAATCTCTCATTACTGCTCACTTGTCTTTGCACTGAAACTCTGCATGTTCCCGAGCAAAGAGGGCAGCTGTGAGCACGTGATTTTTGCCCCAAGCAATTAATTCCAAAAAGGATTTTTGATTGAAATTGGTTAGATTATTGTGTAGAAAGTGTCAGTATGTGTTTTAATTGTTAAAAATAAAATAAAAGAAATGTTGAGAGGAAATACAAAATGAAATTAATTGGAAAATATCAAAAAATATAATGTAATTACTAGGAAATTTGAAAATCAAAGAAAAAAATACAAAATTACAAAGTAAAAGGAAAAATACATCATTAATAAAAATACCAAGGAAAACAAGTCTAAAATACAATGAAAATACAGAAATTAAGTAAATAAATACAATTTGAAAAATATGAAAATAGCATAAATGCAAGAAAATACAAAAATATAAGGTATTTTGGGCCAAATACACAAAATGGTTAGCCCAAATAAACACCCAATAGACCTGGCCCAATTTGTAATTGAACCGGCCAGCCCTGCAACAAATCAAACGACGTAGTATTAGATAAATGAATCAGGACCGTTGATGTGATCAACCAACGGACCAAATAAGGCGTTTACCATGCAAACCAAACGACGACGTATAAAGAAGAGATCACGACCGTTTATTTCAATTAATCAAACGAATACAGTCAATAACACTTAAACCAAAATGACACAGCTTAATTGAATAAATCACAGCCATCCAAGAAGCTAATCTAACGGACAGGAGTAAGGTTACACTTAAACCAAACGTCATCGTTTATAGGCCAAATTGATCTTAGCCGTTCATCTCAACTAATCTAACGGCTGATAACTAATGACCTAAGTTTAATATATATCTTCCCCTCCCCATTAATTTCATACAATTACACACACATTCTCCCCAAAGACATAAACCCTAGCCGCCTTATTTCCCCCTCCGCCTCTCCACAGGCCACCGGAACCCTACCGGTGGTCTGTCAATTGGTCATCTTCTCCGACCAGGTCCTTTACCCCTGAAACCCCCTCTTCCTCTTGTGACAACCCAATGGGGTCATCACCTGCTTTCCTCATTTGTTCAACACTTCCGATGCCTTGAAAACCTCATTCTATGTTGCCTCGATTTACGTGCGCGATCCGGGCATATAGCCGGAAAGATTTGTGATAGAAACTATGAATTCTATGAAAAATTTGGAGAAAAATGATATTAATATTGATATAGTTGACTTCGGTCAACATTTTTGGTAAACGGACCCGGACCCAAGATTGGACGGTCCTGGAAGGTCCGCAAGAAAATATGGGACTTGGACATGCGTCCGGAGTCGAATTCTGAGGCCTAGAGCCCAAGTTATAAATTTTTCTGTGAAATTGTTTTTGCTGTAATTATTAAAGGAAAAAGAACTAAATGACCACGGTATCGGGCTCGTATTTTGGTTCCGACGCCCGGTACAAGTCTTAAATATTATATATGTGCTTTCTGCAAAGTTTGGTGACATTCGGATGTCGTTTGATATGTTTTGGACCTAGAGTTCCAAGTTTGAAAGTTTTGAAAACCAAAAGTCTGAAAATCATGAACTTGAGGCTTGATTTAATGAAAACGATGTTATATAGGCGACGTGATCGCACGAATAAGTTCGTAATGTGTTTTTGATGTTGTGTACATGTTTGGTTGGGAGCCCGAGGGGCTCGAGTAAAGATTTGATAGGCCGTTGGATCAATTTCTGAATTTTTGCACTGCTGGTTTTCACCCAGCTGTTGGCTTCGCATTTGCGAACAAATTCTCGCAAATGCAAAGGTGACAGGTCTAGGATGGGTTCGCAAATGCGAACCCTTGATCGCAAATGCGAAGTCTGCCAAAATCAAGCCATGTTCGCAAATGTGAACAAAATGTCGCAAATTCGAAAAGACCTCAGATGGCCAGTGTTCGCAAATGCGATCGTGGGCAAGGAGTCTTCACCTTCGCAAATGCGAAGGAAATCTCACAAATGCGAGACTGGCAGACCTGCGCCAGAGTTCGCAAATGCGAACTTTCTCTCGCAAATGCGAGGACAGTAGGCCCAGACCTGTAGCATTCGCAATTGCGAACAAAAGTTCGCAATTGCGATATCCGCAACTGCTTAAACGAATTTTTCAGTTCATTCTTCACTTTTTCAAAAATCCTCACACCACACACGTGTTCTCAAGGCCAAATTCACTCCAAAGAAATTGTAAGTCACTTTTTACTTAATTCTTTCAATTCCTAACAACATTAATCATCTTTTTCAATAAGAATCTAAGGTTTTCATGGTAGAAATCCATGTTTTTGGGTAGAACCTAGGTTTTTCATGAATTGGGCAATTGGACCTCGAATTGAGGTCCGATTTTGAAAAAACTCATATAATTGAACTCTTGGGGGAATGGGTAACCGGATTTTGGTCCGACCCCGAGTTTCGACCACGTAGGGCCAGGGACGTTTTGGGAAATTTTTTGGTAAACTTTGAGAAAACCATCTTTAAGCATTCAAACCAAGTTAATTAGTGATTATTAATATAATGGAACCAATTGTGATTAGATTCGAGCTAGTTAAAAGCGGAATTTTGGGGAAAGAGCTATAATTGAAGCATAATTTGGACTTCAAGGCTAGAGGTAAGTGTTTGTTCTATCCTAGCTTGAGGGAATAGGATTGTGTGCTATGTGCTCTGTGATCGAGTGCGGTGTATGGGCTGTGGTGACGAGCATCCATACACTAGCGTCTAACATCACCGTGAGTCGTTGTTGATACTTGTTGTGAGACATATTTGAAGATAAATTGTTGAACCCTTGCTGGGTTGTAGAATTGCAATTGTTCTCCCTTGCCGGGACTTGTTGTGAAATGAGATATTGATTGCCCTTGCCGGGTCTTTGTTGTAATAATTATTGTGTCTCTTGCCGGGACGGTTCATGATTGTTGTTTTCATTCTCTGCCCTTAACTGTGATTGTTACTTGGGTGAGGAAGAGTGATAATGCACGAAGGGTGATGCCGTGCCTTGATTTATTGTTTATGCATGAAGGTTAATGCCGTGCCTTGTTATTGATTATGCACGAAGGTTAATGACATGCCATGTTTTATTGATTATGCACGAAGGTTATTGCCGTGCCATGTTTTATTGATTATGCACGAAGGATCATGTCGTGCCTTGTTATTAAACCATGTACGAAGGATCATGCCGTACCATGGATGTGAGGATGAGAGTAAAATCACGAAGGGTGATGCCATGCACTTTATTTGTTTATTTAGTAAGGATGAGAGTAAAAGCACGAAGGGTGATGCCGTGCAATTTATTTGCTTATTTGGTGAGGATGAGAGTAAAATCACGAAGGGTGATGCCGTGCACTTTATTTGCTATTCCATTGACTTGACATTACTTGTTTTTCATTATACTTGTTTGTCCTTGTTGATTTAATGACTATTGTTAACTGTTGAGTTATTCTGTGATATTCCTTATTGCGTTATTACTTGGTTATTTCTCGTTATCTTATGGTATACATATATATAGAACTGCACAGGTTATGTGGGTGTCTGGTCCTAGGCTTGTCACTACCTCGCCGGGATAGGCTAGGCATTTACCAGCACATGGGGTGGGTTGTGCTGATACTGCACTTCTGTGCATTTTTGCACAGGTCCAGGTTTCGATCAGGAGCAGCAGAAGTAGATATTTTGCGTGGGAGTTGATCATATTTGAGACCGAGGTAGCTTGCAGGCTTCCGCAGGCCCGACGTCTCTTCTTTTTATTTATGCTATTAGCTGTAGTCTCCTTGTTCCTTGTAGTATTCATATAGTAGTTCATGAGTTGGTGACTCAACGTCTTGGGTAGAGGATTTCAGTATTATCTTACCTTGAAACAGCTTATTACTATTTTTATAAAGTCTTCCGCACTTCTTTAATTAAGGTTATGGTTTGATTGTTAAATTGAACATGAAATATTGCTAAAAACAGGGTAGTGTGAATAAAGTGGCTTGCCTAGCTACCACGAGTAGCCGCCATCACGATCCCGATGTTGGGGGAAAATCCGGGTCGTGACAAGTTGGTATCAGAGCTCTAGGTTACATAGATCTCACCACTCACGAACAAACTTAGTAGAGTTTGAGAGGTATGTACGGAGACGTTTGTACTTGTCCTCCAGAGTCTATTGAGTTAGGAAAGAGTCTCTCATTTGTACCTTCTTATCGTGCGATTTGTCCTTCAAATACTGACTGAACTTCTACTCTGTCCTTTCGCAGATGGTGGGGACACGTGCTTCTTCGTCCGCTGACCAGCAGCCCGAGCCCCAGGCAGCTCCCGTGAGGGGCAGGGGCCGAGGCCATATTGGAGGCCGTGGCAGGGGTAGAGCTCAGCCCCCGACAGCTATTCTAGAGGTGGAGCCTCATATTGAGACTGGCGAGGAGGTTCCAGTCCCAGTAGCTCCAGTGGGCCCAGCTCATATCCCAGGAGAAGCCTTATTTACCCCGGATCTTCGGGAGGCTTTGGTCAGGATAGCGGGTTTTATGGACAGCGTTGCCAGAGCAGGTTTATTACCAGTTGCACCAGCCATTTCTCAGGATGGAGGAGGGGCCCAGACTCCTATTGCTCGTACTCCGGAGCCAGTAGCTCCTTAGCCTCAGGCACTAGTGGTTCAGCCAGCTGTGGCCACTCAGTCAGGTACCACAACTCAGGCCGGAGATGGAGCCGCCATGACTTCTGATTCTTTTTGGAGACTTGATCGGTTCTCCAAGATGTTAACCACTACCTTCAGCGGTGCCACATCGGAGGATCCTCGGGATTTCTTATTCGGTTGCCATGAGATTCTCAAGACTATGGGGATCGTGGAGTCCAATGGAGTTGACTTCTGTACATTTAGGCTTTCAGGATCCGCCAAGGCTTGGTGGAGGGATTATTATTTGACTCGACCAGCAGGGTCCCCGGCTTTATCATTGGACCAGTTTGCAGAGTTATTTCTGGAGAAGTTTCTCCTTGTTACACAGCGGGATGCACTTCGGAGGCAGTTTGAGTGCCTCCAGCAAGGCACTATGACTGCTACTCAGTAGGAGACAAGATTTGTTGATTTGGCACGTCATGCAGTGGTGATATTTCCCACAGAGCGGGAAAGGGTTCGCAGGTTTATAGATGGGCTTAATCAGCCAATTAGACTCCAGATGGCTATGGGAGTGGGGAGTGATATATCATTTCAGGATGCAGCTAATGCAGCACGTAGAGTTGAGATGGCTCTTGCTCGGGGAGGTTGTTATTCTTCAGATAAGAGGGCTCGTTATTCAGGCAGGTTTAGTGGTTCTTCTTCTGGTGGCAGGGAATCTTTTGATAGGGGGCAGTCTTCCAGGCCTTTCCATTCCGCCCTTCAGGCTTCACAAGGTGGACCAGGCGATCGTGGGTTTCGTGAGCAGTATTCATATCAGTCTCCTATTAGTGCCCAACCTCTTTAGAGTATTCGTGGAGGCCATTCAGGTTGTCAGGGCCAGCGGCCCCATCAGCCTAAGAGTTGCTACAGTTGTGGTGACCCAGGTCATCTTGTTAGATTCTTCCCTCGAGCGATGGGCAAGACTCAGCAGCGAGGCCCTCGTCCCATGATTCAGGCCCCAGCTGACCCTCAACCTGCCCAGCCAGCCAGAGGCGGGGGTAGAGATCATAAAGGTGGATGTCGAGACCGTACCGTCAAGCCAGAGGTAGAGGTCAGCCAGTTGATGACCGTCCTAGGGATGTAGCTCAGAGGGGAGGTACTGATCCCCGATTCTATGCTTTGCCAGCCAAGCCAGAGGCGGAGGCATTAGATGTTGTGATCACAGGTATCATTATTGTTTGTGGGAGGGGTGCTTCCGTATTATTTGACCCTGGATCTACCTATTCATATGTGTCTTCCTACTTTGCACCGTATTTGGCCATACCTAGCTGTGCTCTGGATATTCCAGTTCATGTTTCTACACTAGTGGGTGACTCTATTGTAGTCGACCGGATACATCGCTTGTGCGTAGTTATCTTTGGGGGTCTTGAGACCCGTGTTGATCTGTTGCTTTTGGACATGGTGGATTTTGATGTCATATTGGGGATGGACCGGTTGTCCCCATACCATGCTATTCTAGATTGTCATGCTAAACTGTGACCTTGGCCTTGCCAGAATCACCCCGACTGGAGTGGAAAGGTACCTCAAGCCACTCCGTTCGCACTGTTATTTCCTATGTTAAGGCTAGACGGATGGTCGAGAAGGGGTGTCTAGCTTATCTGGCTTATGTTCATGATTCCAGCGCAGAGGTTCCTTCCATTGAGTCAGTCCCTATTGTATGGGAGTTTCCTGTGGTTTTCCCTTCAGACCTGCTGGGCATGCCACCCGACAGGGATATTCATTTCTGTATTGATCTGGCACCGGGCACTCAGCCCATCTCTATTCCACCCTATTGTATGGCCCTGTCGGAGTTAAAAGAGTTGAAATATCAGTTGCAAGACCTTCTTGAGAAGGGCTTTATCAGGCCCAGTGTTTCCCCCTGTGGAGCCCCTGTATTGTTTGTGATGAAGAAAGATGGCTCGATGGGAATGTGTATTGATTACCAGCAATTGAACAAAGTGACAATAAAGAATAAGTATCCACTACCGAGGATCGATGATTTATTTGACCAGCTCCAAGGAGCGAGGGTGTTCTAAAAGATAGACTTGAGGTCAGGCTACCATCAGCTGAAGATCAGGGCGGCTGACATTCCTAAGACAGCCTTTTACACTAGATATGGACATTATGAGTTCTTGGTCATGTCCTTCGGGTTGACCAATGCCCCAGCAGCATTCATGGAGTTGATGAATCCGGTGTTCAGTCCTTAGTTAGATCTGTTCGTGATAGTCTTTATAGATGACATCCTGGTATACTCCCGCAGCCAAGAAGAGCACGAGCAGCACCTCAGAGTGGTTCTTCAGATCCTGAAGGATAATCAACTATATGCCAAATTTTTGAAATGTGAGTTCTGGTTGAGTTTGGTGGCATTTCTGGGCCACATCGTATCAGTGGAAGGTATTCAGGTGGACCCAAAGAAGATTGAGGCAGTCCAGAATTGGCCTCGACCAGCTTCAGTGACTGAGATCCAGAGTTTCTTAGGATTAGCAGGTTACTACCGTCGATTTGTAGAGGGATTCTCTTCTATTGCAACCCCGATGACCAGGTTGACCCAGAAGGGTGCCCAGTTCCAGTGGTCAGAGGAGTGTGAGGCGAGCTTTCAGAAGCTCAAGACAGCCTTGACCACCGCGCCAGTGTTGATACTACCTACGGGTGCAGGGCCTTATACAATTTATTGTGACGCATCTCGTACAGGGCTTGGAGCGGTATTGATGCAGGATGGTAAGGTTGTCGCTTATGCTCCAAGGCAGTTAAAAATACATGAGAAGAATTATCCAGTACATGATCTTGAGTTAGCAGCAATGGTGCATGCCTTGAAGATCTGGAGGCATTATTTATATGGTGTGACGTGTGAGGTATACACTGATCACAAAAGCCTACAGTACTTGTTCAAGCAAAAAGAGTTGAATCTACGATAGTGCAGATGGTTAGAGTTGCTGAAAGATTATGATGTTACTATCCTATACCACCCAGGTAAGGCCAATGTGGTGGCCGATGCATTGAGTAGAAAGTCTACCACCATGGGTAGTCTTGTATTCATTCTGGTTAGTCAGAGACCATTTGCTCTATATGTCCAGACCTTAGCCAACTGGTTCGTGAGACTAGACATTTCTGAGCCTAGGAGGGTGTTAGCATGCACGGTCGCTCGTTCTTCTCTATTAGAGCGTATCCGTGAGAGGAAATTTGATGATCCTCATTTGCGTGATTTGAGAGATACAGTACAGCGGGGGGGGGGGGGCACACAGGTAAATCTACATGATGATGGGGTATCGAGATTGCAGGGTTGAGTTTGTGTGCCCAATGTCGAAGGGATTCGAGAGTTTATCTTAGCGGAGGCCCACAGTTTGCGGTATTCTATTCACCCAGGCGCCGCGAAGATGTACCAGGACTTGCGGCAGTACTATTGGTGGCACATAATGAAGAATGATATCGTTGCGTACGTCGCTTGGTGTCTAAATTATCAGCAGGTGAAATTTGAGCACCAGAGGCCTGGTGGTGTATTCCAGAGGATTGAGATTCCCGAGTGGAAATGGGAGCGGGTCACTATGGACTTCGTTATGGGACTTCCTTTGACTCGGAGGAAATTTGATGCTATTTGGGTCATTGTTGATAGGCTGACCAAGTCAACACACTTCATTCCAGTATCTGTCTCCTACTCATCGGAGAGATTCGCAGAGATTTACATTAGAGAGATTGTCCAACTTGATGGGGTGCCGGTGTCTATTATCTCTGATCGGGGTACATAGTTTACCTCGTGGTTCTAGAGAGCGGTCCAGCAGGAGTTAGGCACCCAGGTTCAGCTGAGTACAGCTTTTCATCCCCAGATAGATGGTCAATCCGAGAGGACTATTCAGATCCTATAGGACATGCTCCGAGCCTGTGTCATTGATTTTGGAAGCTCATGGGACCAGTTTCTGCCATTAACGGAGTTTGCCTACAACAACAACTACCAATCTAGCATTCAGATGGCACCGTGCAAGGTTCTGTATGGTAGGCGATGTCGGTCTCCAGTCAGATGGTTTGAGCGGGAGAGGCTCGGTTGTTGGGTACAGACTTAGTTCGGGAGGCCTTGGATAAGGTCAAGACTATCCAGGAGAGAATGCGTTCAGCTCAGTCCAGACAAAAGACTTATGCGGATCATAAGGTTTAAGATGTAGATTTCATGGTTGGTGTACGAGTGCTGCTTCGAGTGTTGCCTATGAAGGGCGTGATGAGGTTCGGGAAGAAGGGCAAGCTCAGCCCTAGGTATATTGGCCCATTTGAGATTCTAGACCTAGTGGGAGGGGTGGCTTACATACTAGCTCTGCCGCCTAGCTTATCAACCGTGCATCCAGTTTTTCATGTATCTATGCTTCGGAGATACCACGGCGATCCCACACATGTGCTAGACTTCAGCACTGTCCAATTGGACAATGATCTATCCTACGAGGAGGAGCCGGTGGCCATTCTAGACCGGCAGGTTCGATAGTTGAGGTCGAAGAGTTAACCTTCTTTGCGTGTTCGGTGGAGAGGTTAGCCTCTTGAGGCATCGACCTGGGAGTCCGAGTCTAATATGTGGAGCCGCTACCCACATTTGTTCCCCGACTCAGGTACTTCCTTCTCTTGTCCGTTCGAGGACGAACGATTGTTTTAGAGGTGGAGGATTTGACGACCCAATGGGGTCACCACCTGCTTTCCTCATTTGTTCTACACTTCCGAGGACTTGAAAACCTCATTCTATGTTGCCTCGATTTACGTGCGTGATCCGGGCATGTAGCCGGAAAGATTTTTTATAGAAAATATGAATTCTATGAAACATTTGGAGAAAAATGATATTAATATTGATATAGTTGACTTCGGTCAACATTTTTGGTAAACGGACACAGACCCGAAATTCGACGGTCCCGGAAGGTCCGTAGGAAAATATGGGACTTGGACATGCGTCCGGAGTCGAATTCTGAGGCCTAGAGCCCAAGTTATGAATTTTTCGGTGAAATTGTTTTTGCTGTAATTATTAAAGGAAAAAGAACTAAATGACCATGGTATCGGGCTCGTATTTTGGTTCCGACGCTCGGTACAAGTCTTAAATATTATATATATGCTTTCTGCAAAGTTTGGTGACATTCAGATATCGTTTGTTATGTTTTGGACCTTGAGTTCCAAGTTTGAAAGTTTTGAAAACCAAAAGTATGAAAATCATGAACTTGAGGCTTGATTTGATGAAAACGATGTTATATTGGCAATGTGATCGCACGAACAAGTTCGTAATGTGTTTTTGATGTTGTGTACATGTTTGGTTGGGAGCCCGGGGGGCTCGGGTAAAGATTTGATAGGCCGTTGGATCAATTTTTGAATTTTTGCACTGCTGGTTTTTCACCCAGCTGTTGGCTTCGCATTTGCAAACAAATTCTCGCAAATGCGAAGGTGACAGGTCTAGGCTAGGTTCGCAAATGCGAACCCTTGATCGCAAATGCAAAGTCTGCCAGAATCAAGCCATGTTCGCAAATGCGAACAAAATGTTGCAAATTCGAAAAGGCCACAGATGGCCAGTGTTCGCAAATGCGAACAAAGGGTCGCAAATGCGATCCTGGGCAAGGAGGCTTCACCTTAGCAAATGCGAAGGAAATCTCGTAAATGCGAGACTGGCAGACCTGGGTCAAAGTTCGCAAATGCGAACTTTCTCCCGCAAATGCGAGGACAGCAGGCCCCAGACCTGTAGCATTCGCAATTGCAAACAAAAGTTCGCAATTGCTATTTCCGCAGCTGCTTAAACGAATTTTTCAGTTCATTCTTCATTTTTTTAAAAACCCTCACACCACACACGAACTCTCAAGGCCAAATTCACTCCAAAGCAATTGTAAGTCACTTTTTACTTAATTCTTTCAGTTCCTAACAACATTAATCATGTTTTTCAATAAGAATCAAAGGTTTTCATGGTAGAAATCCATGTTTTTGGGTAGAACCTAGGTTTTTCACGAATTGGGCAATTGGACCTCGAATTGAGGTCCGATTTTGAAACAAATCATATAATTGAACTCTTGGGGGAATGGGTAACCGGATTTTGGTCCGAAGCCCGAGTTCCGACCACGTAGGGCCAGGGGCGTTTTGGGAATTTATGGGGTAAACTTTGAGAAAACCATCTTTAAGCATTCAGACCAAGTTAATTAGTGATTAATAATATAATGGAACCAATTGTGATTAGATTCGAGCTAGTTGAAAGCAGAATTTTGGGGAAAGAGCTAGTTGAAAGCAGAATTTTGGGGAAAGAGCTACAATTGAAGCATAATTTGGACTTCAAGGCTAGAGGTAAGTGTTTGTTCTATCCTAGCTTGAGGGAATAGGATTATGTGCTATGTGCTATGTGATCGAGTGCGGTGTATGGGCTGTGTTGAGGAGCATCCATACACTGGCGTCTAACATGACCGTGAGTCGTTGTTGATACTTGTTGTGAGACATATTTGAAGATAAATTGTTGAACCCTTGCCGGGTTGTAGAATTTCTATTGTTCTCCCTTGTCGGGACTTGTTGTGAAATGAGATATTGATTGCCCTTGCCGGATCTTTGTTGTAATGATTATTGTGTCCCTTGCCCGGATGGTTCATGATTGTTGTTTCATTCTCTGCCCTTAACTGTGATTGTTATTCGGGTGAGGAAGAGTGATAATGCACGATGGGTGATGTCGTGCTTTGATTTATTGTTTATGCACGAAGGTTAATGTCGTGCCTTGTTATTGATTATGCACGAAGGTTAATGCCATGCCATGTTTTATTGATTATGCACGGAGTTTAATGCCATGCCATGTTTTATTGATTATGCACGAAGGATCATGCCGTGCCTTGTTATTAAACCATGTACGAAAGATCATGCCGTACCAAGAATGTGAGGATGAGAGTAAAAGCACGAAGGGTGATGCCGTGCACTTTATTTGCTTATTTGGTGAGGATGAGAGTAAAAGCACGAAGGGTGATGCCGTGCACTTTATTTGCTATTCCATTGACTTGACATTACTTGTTTTTCATTATACTTGTTTTTCCTTGTTGATTTAATGACTATTGTTAACTGTTGCGTTATTCTGTGATATTCCTTATTGCGTTATTACTTGGTTATTTCTCATTATCTTGTGGTATACATATATATAGAACTGCACAGGTTATGTAGGTGTCTGGTCCTAGGCTTGTCACTACTTCACCGGGATAGGCCAGGCACTAACCAGCACATGGGGCCGGTTGTGGTGATACTGTACTTCTGTGTATTTTTGCACAGGTCCAGGTTTCGATCAGGAGCAGCAACAGTAGATCTTTTGCGTGGGAGTTGATCATATTTGAGATCGAGGTAGCTTGCAGGCGTCCGCAGGCCCGACGTCTCTTTCTTTCATTTATGCTATTAGCTGTAGTCTCCTTGTTCCGAGACAAACAGATTATGTTATATTTCTTTCAGACCTTTATGTGTAGTATTCATATAGTAGTTCGTAAGTTGGTGACTCCACGTCTTGGGTAGAGTATTTCAGTATTATCTTACCTTGAAACTGCTTATTACTATTTTTATAAAGTCTTCCGCACTTGTTTAATTAAGGTTATGGTGTGATTGTTAAATTGAACATGAAATATTGCTAAAAATAGGATAGTGTGAATAAAGTGGCTTGCCTAGCTACCACGAGTAGGCGCCATCACGATCCCGACGTTGGGGGAAAATCCGGGTCGTGACACCTCTCTAACACCCGATACCACTAGCCTTACCCAAATACCCCACCATCTCTCCCAGATCTTGAAATTCCGGTCGCCGGAACCCTAACCGGCGACCACCAAACTATGAACAAATATCCCACCTTTACACCCCAGGACCACCTTAACATCCTCTATCATCCTACCTAAGTCCCACCTCCTGAATATCAGCTCTACTTCTCGAATATTATAAATTGTTCCGCCAGAACCCTTCTCCGGCGGACACCCCAAATCCAAAACCTTTTTAAATCAAATCCCAGACCCAAAATATCACCCTTTCACCTCCAAACAAGACTTCTAGAGTCTGCCTGGAAGATCGGCTGTCAAATAGATACTCAAAATCTTTGAACCACTGGAAAACAAAGGAAAATGAATAAAAAATAAAGGAAAAGAAGAGAAAGAAGAAAAGAAAAAGAAACCCCAAAAAAACTAAGTATCCCTCAACCACTTTTGTTTTCTATGCTTCAATCTTTTGTATTATTATTTGATTAAAACCTGAGTCTATTACATGTTTAGAAGATATCTCTGTGTATGTATGAAATCGATTAAGTATTCTTTTGGTTCTGGTTGTAGCTATCTGTTAAATCGCATGTTGTTAGTTGTTTGATTCTCTTGTTCAATAGATCCTATCTCGACTAAGGGTTTTGATTAATTGGGATTCAACAATTATCAATTTGTCTCTCTGAATTTTGATTAATTAAAAATTAGTTGTAATTGGGGCTATATGTACAAGACAACATAAAACTGGCTATTATTGCAATACGGTTTATATGTTTGGTTCTTCTAAACTTCTCAGTACTTAGTCACATTTAGGTTATATGTGAAAATGATTAATGTGGTTATTATTGCAACACAGTGTAACTTCTGAATTGTAAAGTCATTTGTGGCTATTTTTTGGTAAAATGGTTAACCCTGAAAGGGTTTTACTTAGTCTAAAATTGGCTAAAATATAAAGTCAAGTCTCAGGGGGTATATTTTAAACACTATCGATTACCCTAGGTCTTAACAGACCTAAGGGTAGATCGGGTAAATACTTGTAAAACATAAAGGGTAAAAGGGAATAGAAATTGGTATTTTTGAGAATAACATAGAAGTAGTGAGGGCATAAATGACAATGAGGCGTGGATTTACTGAAAATATATGAATAATAAGGGCTGAATTAGGCATAGTTAAAAGGTAGATAGGTAAGCAAGTGACGACAGCTAAGTCATTTCCGCCCAATAGAATAGTAAAAAATAACCTGGAACCTTCTAGTAGGGGTTCAAGTGCATTTTCGTTAAACATACCATATACTTAACTGAAATAACTGAAAAAGAGTAGGGGTGGGAAATATGAATAATTAAATCAACTCTCCCTCCCAATTCACTCTATAAATAGGTTGTCTTAAGCCTAAATTTAGAGGTTCAGATTTTGGGAGATTTTGAGTAGGTTCAGAATTTAAGAGTTCAGAAATTGATAGATTTGAAATTCTTAGGAAAAGTTTGAAAATTCAGAATCACCAAGGTTCTGAAACTTATATACTGAAGTCTTACTGGTCTTCTTCTTAGCTGATAATTCGAGTATTATTTCTGGGAATCTTTGTTGGTCGTTTCTCTACTTGTTTACTTCGACTTTGCTGGGTTTACAATTTGCTCGAGTTTATTTGCTGGTTTACCTGCGGGATTTTAGGATTTGTTGTGTTGATTCATTCTTATTTGTTGTTGCTGTATCGTCGTTGTTGTTGCTGATTTTCCTTCTTCTGGAAGACAACAACTCATGAATTTGTTATTTGAATCAGGTACACTACTATGACCTGGAGCTATATATGAGTGGCTGTTGAAGAAACATAATTATAATCATGTTTTAGCTAAATCAGTTGTATATTTGATTTTCCATTATGTAGTTTAAATTGTTAGATTGCTGTTATTCTATTAGGACTGGGTTGTAATAGGTATTAGATTAGACTACTATACATTAGACTTAGTAATAACGATGGTGACATAAACAGTAGGCTAAATAGACTTGGTAAAACGATCACCTAAATCTAAGGTTAAAAGTGATAGGATTATAGTTAAATCACCTGAATCTGAAACTATTATAAACTGGACATAAAGTATAAACTCTTGGACGCTCTATAAGTCCAATTTTTGAATCTAAATTGATCAATGTTAAAAGTATAAGTAACTTTTGAATTTCAAAATTGTATGATGTTACCTGAGTCGATTTAGTTAAAAACATTTTTCGCAATTCTGCAATTTGATAATAATTTGGATCTTCTTAGTTAAATAAGAATAATGTCTTCTCTAATTGCATAAAACGACAGATATAATTAGTGTTGTGATAGTGATTTAAGTATTAGACTCTGCCAATCGAATAGCTAAATCATCATTCTGGATTAGTTAGTAAATATTAGAATAAGTAGCAATTAAATACAAATTATGTTTGTAGATGGCTGCATTTATCAAGTATTGTTAAAAACGATAATTACTTCCTGTTTGGCCCTGAATATGAAGGATCTGGGCCCAGTTATGAACTCAGGCCCTGATCGGGATAAAATGGCAACTAAGACTATAAATAGAGAAAGAGACGGATGCTGGGCCTTAGCGACCCAGTTATATTTGGTTGCAGACTGGTGAGCCAGTCTAAAGTCTAGGCCGAGTGATAAATATGGCCTGGACTCTAGTACACAATGCTGTAAAATAAAAAATCAACGGTTACATTCGGATGAAAAACCAAAAATAGAAAATGTAGTATACTTAAGATGAACTTTAATAAAAACGGAGATGAGCCTCACCAAACCACAAATACTTGAATGTGGGGCCCTCCCATAAATACTAATTGAAAGATAAAGAAAATCGGAAAGGTCGTTTCGCAAATTTCACTGTATATCCAAAGATAGCAAGACGTAGATACTTTAGGCACAATTTGTAATAATTATACATTCCTAATACGGGTGCACATTTATGTGACCCAAATCAAAATCTCGGCAAAGTTGAAATATATTAAAGTCATAGGCGCACTGGTGCGGTATGATTCGAAGTATATTTTCATGACGTTGCAATTCTTCTAAAATGACAAAGCGGAACACTAGTAAAGCATGAAAGCGAAATATATGAAGAAATCAGATAAAAAAAACAAAGACAACAGTTGAGCGACCGTGCTAGAACCACGGTATCCGGGAGTGCCTAACACCTTCTCCTGGGTTAACAGAATTCCTTATCTAAATTTCTGATTCGCAGACTGTAACAGAGTCATAATTTCCTCGGTTTGGGATTAAATCGGTGACTTGGGACACCATTATATTCCCAAGTAGCGACTATGAATTTAATAAATAAATCCTATTCCGACTGTCCTTTAAGTGGTAAAACTAGATACTTTAGGCACAATTTGTAATAATTACACATTCCTAATACGGGTGCACATTTATGTGACCCAAATCAAAATCTCGGCAAAGTTGAAATATACCAAATTCATAGGCGCACTGGTGCGGTACGATTCGAAGTATATTTTCACGACGTCGCAATTCTTCTATAAATGTCAAAGCAAAACACTAATAAATCATGAAAGCGAAACATATGAAGAAATCATATAAGAAAAACAAAAACAACAGTTGTGCGACCGTGCTAGAAACACGGTATCCGGGAGTGCCTAACACCTTCTCCCGGGTTAACAAAATTCCTTATCTGAATTTTTGAATCACGGACTGTAACAGAGTCATAATTTCCTCGATTCAGGATTAAATCGGTGACTTGGGAAACCATTATTTTCCCAAGTAGCGACTATGAATTTAATAAATAAATCATGTTTCGACTGTCCTTTAAGTGGAAAAACTCCTTCCCTTTGGTTATTATATCCCTTTCTCGGGGTGTAATAAAACCAAAATAGAGCATTGTGCAAAAGCATATATGAGATTGCATAAAAAGGAGGTGTGACAAAGTTCTGTGATTTTGTCTGTGCATGCTTGTATGTTTGAAATCATTTAACTTGATTCCTTGTTTCAACATTTCTTTTCTCTATAAGTTCTATGCTTATGATTCTCACTTGACTATCTGCATGTTTATGACTCCTTCTATTACACACTGAAGCCTAACTAGCATGTTTTGAATATCTTCCTTATGCTATTGATGTATGATGTTTTTTTGCCATGTCTTAGCCTCACATATCTTCTATTTGTGCATACATTATATACTGAGTTCCTCGTGTGATTTATTTAACTCGAAATTGATTTCAAAAACTTTTCCTTCCTCGAGATCCATATTTTACTAGCATGTCAAAATTTAATTGATTCTCTTTCTTTGATTCGCCTCACTGAACCTTTCCAAAAATAATTTCAAATCCTGTACTTAAACTTAATTGCCTATTGTATGACATTACTGTCTTTTTTATGGCAACATCCATTCTACGTACAAGACTGATTTCCTTTCTTTATTTGGATCCTGTTAATATCCATTTGAATAATAATCCTCTAATTAAAGGGGAGTCTTATACTAATTGATTATTATTTGTACTTATTACATTAGCTCTCCACACATTATCAAAGCGATAAATACTCTCCTTTCTTTTCTTTGAACATACAGGTGCATAGAAAACAATCTGAGTACAAATACTTTCTTACACTTAAAAAACTCTCTCCCTCTTTCTGCTACTTGTGTTGTTATGGCTTTTGTCTGCTCTATTATCTTCTGCACTTTTGCTTCTTTACTGATATGTCCTAGTTAATTCACATGTCGCAACAACAATATTTTTTTCATGTCCACTTCTTTTCAAGCTTTCCTTAGTTAATATATGTTTTTAGCATGCTGTAACTTGTTTCCCTTTCCTTTGTAATTCAATGCTTCATTTACATATGCATCTTGTCAGTTGTTTGTCATTTATATGATACTTTATGAATCCCAAACCCTCACATCCCCTTGATGTTTAAGCTTGTCAATTTCCCATTGTCATTCCCTTATTATGTGTGCTGAGTAATAGCCTTGGCCTGCCAGTATCTCTAATTATTGTTCAGGCCATGGCTTGACTTCCAGTAGGTCTTTACTTCTTAAATACATGATCAACATGTTTGGTTCGGGGTGTTCCAGTCAATCTTATGGCTGGGCATGACCATCAGCCTGCCTAGGTAGCCCCCCACCTCTTTCTATTGCACTTACACTTAACTCCTAGAATTTAAGTTCTATCCCTGTTTTGTGAGCCTTGTCTTGGGACCCTTGAGCTCCCTCTAAACTTTGAAATATAAGGGCTGGCCCTTCCACATTGCACAACTCACTTTCTATTAATATCTTGGTTGTTTGCGCTACCTGGGGTTCTTGAAATCCTTTGGATCACTGAAACACCCTAGACAAGAGAAGGCTTGGAAATTTGGATCTCGGCAGTGGCTCAATCTATTATTATTTGACCTCAAGTCTGGATTAGGCTGCTCATATGTAGTTGAGGATTTCTGATGTAGTTTTTTTAATTCCGGTTGTTTCTTTTTGGGCTGTAATAATTTGTACAAACTCTGGGCAACTTAGTAAAAAAGGGGGATGAGATTTATTTTATGCACCAAGGGTAGATATCCTGCTTATAGGTTTAAACTTTTACTTCTGCATATCTACCTGGAAGTCATGCCTATAGGTTTAAACTTTTATTTCTGCATATCCATCTAGAAATCATGCTTAATGGTTTAAACTTTTGTTTCTGCATATCCGCCTAGAAATCATGTTCATAGGGTTAAACCTTAATTTTTGCAAATGAACGCTGCCTATAGGCTAACTTCTAATTGTTTCACAAATTCATATAAAAATACTATCTAGAAACCGCTGCATTATGTATCTACAAACGTCACTAGGAAAACCATTTGTAGGTTTGAATAATAAAAGCTGCATATAGAGAGCATGTCCATAGGACCTTTTGTTAATATCTAAAAGGTTTCCAAATCATTAGTTGTATAGAAAGCATGCCTATAGGAAATCTTGTATCTTAATAGAAGTAACATTAACCGCTGAACTTGAATTGATCTGTTAAAATTGGTAACCCCTGTTAGTTTCCACCCCTTTTCTAAAATAAATATATATCACGCCTAGTTCTAATCAACATTTAGATCAACCAGTTCAGCTATTAAACAACTGCATTCGAGTAAGCCTAATGTACACTTCTTGCCTAAAAATATGCGTTAAACCAGTCCGCTTGTTGCTCTATTTAATTAAGACCAAAATTATTACGTGTAAGAGATTCTAAACTCTGTGATTTTGATTATTCATTGAGGCATACTTGAGCCCTGAATCCTTGTCCGCTTCCCCTTCTATTTGAAATTACTCATTTTGGTTGACGCCTCAGCATCTTATCCTTTAAATCTTCTAACAGCCCCAAACCCCTTTGCCTTTAGGATTAGTAGTCCATTTGCCTCCAGGACTGATAGGATTGGGACATGTAATAACATGCAATAAGTAAATGATACCATTTCATGCTTTAATATCTTAACAGGGTGGGAAGGGTAGATACGGAGATTATGATTACACGATAACACTATGCATACAATTGGGTTTTGGTGTTGTGTGAATGATCCATGTAGTATATAAATCTTGGATCGCCTCCCTCTTTATTAGTTTAATAATTTTTATAATTTTAAAAGTTGTCCAATCTTCAACTTCCGTTTCTTTTACTTCTTTTTAATTTCTTTTCACCAATTATTTGACCTATCCCTTTTACTTACGCATCTCTTCTTTAATCAAAAAACTATTTCCTTCCAAATTTCAGCACTTTTAAACTCGTTCGTGCTTTTTATTCGTAATAGTTTCTCATGTTTGCAATACTTGCTTGTTTGAATTAAAGTCACAATTGTAGCATGGCCGGGAACCACACTAGTGGATCTTGAGGGGCGCCTAACACCTTCCCCTCGAGATAATTTCTAGCTCTTACCCAAACTCTAGTTTTCATCTTAAATTTTTCTGAAAAAGTGTCCTAATACTATAATCATTAAGTGGGGACTCTCCGAAATCTAAATCCCAATTCCCAAACGGGAATAGAGTTATCTCCCCAAATGTCGTAAACCCAATTTTGCCTTTGAAATGGGGGCGTCAACACCACTCAGTCAGCTCAACCAGAGTATCTAGGAGGATCTTCGGGTCGTGGTTATCATAGTTCTCAGCAGAGTCAGCCATCTCTTAGCTCTCTTCCAGCACAAAGTTCATCTTGTGTTTCGTCTGCTCAAGGTTCTTCCAGGCTGAGTGCATTAACTAGCCACTCTGATGTGAGGGGTTCCCTTCAATCCAAGTTCTCAACACCCGGAATTTGCTATGAGTGTAGGGAGTTTGGGCATATGCGGAGGGAGTTTCCTCACCGTGCTGCTAGCTCATCTCAATGGAGGGGTCAGTCCTCATCTTCGAGCCTAATTTCTTTAGCACCCACCCCATCAGCTAGGGGTGAGGATCAGACAGCTAGGGGTCACCCTAAAAGGAGGAGGGGCAATCGGGTGGTGGTCAGGCTCGCTTTTGTGCTCTTTAGGGCATGACGGATGGTATTACTTCAGATACTATTATCACAGGTATTATTTCTATCTTCCACAAGGATGCCTCGATCTTATTTTATCCTGGTTCCACCTATTCCTACGTGTCTTCATATTTTTCTCATCATTTGGGTACGACCTAATTGTGTCTTGCTTTACCTATTTATGTATCTACCCCTGTGGATAATACTATTATTGTAGACCATGTATATCGGTTATGTTTGGTGACTATTGGGGGTCTAGAGACCCGAGTAGATTTACTACTCATAAGCATGGTGGATTTTGATGTTATTTTAGGCATGGACTGGTTATCTCCATGTCATGCTATTCTGGACCATCATGCTAAGACATTCATTTTGGCTATACCGGGTATTCCGAGGATCGAGTGGCATGGTGAGATTGATTATGTTCCCAGTAGGGTAATTTCATTCTTAATGGCCAAGCATATGGTTGGAAAGGGTTGCATTTCATGTTTGGCATTCGTGAGGGATGTTGGAGCTGAGACTCCAAGCATTGATTCGGTCCCAATTGTGAGGGAGTTTCCTGATATGTTTCCTACAGACCCGCCGGGCATGCCACCGGCCAGGGACATTGATTTTGGAACTCAGCCCATTTCAATTCTGCAATATTGTATGTCACCAACAGAGTTGAAAGAATTAAAAGATTGGCTTCAGGAACTTGTAGATAGGGGGTTCATTCGACCTATTGTGTCACCATGGGGTGCATCGGCCCTATTTTTGAAGAAGAAGGATAACACCATAAGAATGTGCATTGACTACAAGAAATTGAACAAAGTAACAGTGAATAATAAGTACCCCGACCTCGTATTGATGATTTATTCGACCAGCTTCACGGAGCGAGGGTGTTCGCAAAGATTGATCTCCGTTCAGGATATCTCTAGTTGAAGATCATGTATTTAGATATTATGAAGACTTCATTTAGGACTAGATATGGGCACTATAAGTTTCTTGTTATGTCATTTGGGCTGACCAATGCCCCAACAATGTTTATACATTTGATGAACAATGTATTTCAGACGTATCTGGATTCACTCATGATTGTTCTTATTAATGATATTCTGGTGTACACGCATAGCTAGGAAGAGAACGCATATAGTATTTGCGAGTTGTATTACAAAGATTGAGGAAGGAGAAACTTAATGCAAAGTTTTCCAAGTAAAAGTTTTGGATTAGCTCACTAGCTTTATAGGAGCATGTGGTGTCTAGCAAGGGTATTTAGGTTGACCCAAAGAAGATAGGGCGGTGTAGAGTTGGACTAGGCCGACCTTAGCCATAGAGATTTGTAGTTTCCTTAGGTTGGCAGGTATTATCACCGGTTTGTTCAGGGATTTTTTCTATTGCATTGCCCTTGACCAAGTTGACTCAGAAGAGTGGTCCATTTTTATGGTCGGGTGAGTGTGATGAGAGCTTTCTGAAGGTCAATTCAGCTTTGACCACGACTCTAGTATTTGTTTTGCCCTTAGCCGCAGGCTCTTACACTGTGTATTGTGATGCTTCGAGAGCTGGGATCAGATGTGTATTGATGCAAGAGGGTAGATTTATTATTTATACTTCTCGTCAATTAAAGACCCACGAGAAGAACTACCCTATACATGATTTGCAGTTGGCTACTATAGTTCATGCTTTGACGATTTGGAGCCACTAGTTGTATGGTGTATCTTGTGAGATATTCACTGATCATTATAGTCTTTAGCAGTTGTTCAAGCAGAAGGACCTTAATTTGAGGTAGTGGGGGATTATAATATTCCCATTGTATATCACCCGGGAAAGGCCAATGTAGTGGCCGATGCTTTCAGCTGGATGATGGTTAGTATGGGGAGTTTGGCGTATGTTCCAGTTGGGGAGAGGCCCTTTGTAGTTGATGTCCATACTTTGGCCAATCAGATGGTGAGGTTAGATATTTCATAGCCTAGTCAGGTGCTAGCTTGTGTGGTTTCTCGATCTTCCTTATATGATCGCATTAGAGAGCGCTAGTATAATGATCCACATTTGTTTTTCCGTAAGGACAGGTTTAGCATGATGATACCAGGGATACGACCATGATGGTGATGGCATGTTGAGGATGCAAGGCCAGATTTGTGTGCTCAATGTGCATGAGCTTCAAAAGTTGATATTGGATGAGGCCCATAGCTAGCGGTATTCTATCCATCCGGGTGCCGCAAAGATGTATCAGTATTTGAGGCAACATTATTGGTGAAGAATGATGAAGAAGGATATTTTAGGGTTTGTGGCTCGGTGTCTTAATTATTAGCAGGTAAAGTACGAGCATTTGAGGTCGGTTGATGTACTTTAGTAGATGATTATTCCTGAGTGGAAGTGGGAGAGGATTACTATTGATTTTGTGAGTGGTCTCCCTCAGACTTTGACGAAGGTCGATTCAATTTGGGTGATTGTAGATCGGATGACCAAGTCCGCACACTTCATTCGAGTGTGTACTACCTAATATTCAGAGCGGTTTGCAGGGATCTTTATTCGGGAGATTGTTCGATTGCATGGGGTTCTAGTGTCTATTATCTCAGATATGGGTACTCAGTTCACTTCTCAATTCTGGAGGATATTTCAGTGAGGGTTGGGTACGCAGGTAGAGTTGAGCATTACATTTCATCCTTAGACGGATGGGTAGTCCGAGCGTACTATTCAGATATCGGAGGAGATGTTGTGTGCCTGTGTTATTGATTTGGGGGTTATTGGGATGAGTTTTTTTCGCTCGCAGAGTTTGTCTACAATAACAGTTATCAATCGAGCATTCAGATGGATTTGTATGAAGAGTTGTATGATAGGTAGTGTAGATCTCTGGTTGGATTGCTCGAGCTCGGCGAGACAGGTTATTAGGGACAGACTTTGTTCAAGATGCCTTAGAGAAGGTGCAGCTGATTCAGGTGAGGCTTCGTATAGCTTAGTCGCGTCAGAAGAGTTATGCGGACCAGAAGGTTCAAGATGTGTCATATATGGTGGGTGAGAAGGTCTTGCTAAAGGTTTCACCCATGAAGGGTGTCATGCATTTTGGAAAGAAAGGGAAGATTAGTCTACAGTTTATTGGGCCTTTTGAGGTACTTAGGAGGATTGGGAAAGTGGCTTATGAGCTTGCCTTGCCACCTAGCTTGTCAGGCGTACACCCGGTGTTTCATGTATCTATGCTCCAGAAGTATGTTGGGGACCCGTCTTATGTATTGGATTTCTACACTTTTCAGTTGGATGGTAATTTGACCTATGATGTGGAACCAATGACTATTTTGGGTTGTCAGGTTCAGAAGTTGAGATCGAAGAATATATCTTTGGTAAAGGTGCAGTGGAGAGGTTGGCCCATGGAGGAGGCTACTTGGGAGACCGAGCAGGAGATGCAGAGCAGATATCCTTACCTGTTTATGGCTCTAAGAATGTCTCTTGACCCGCTCGAGGACAAGAATTTGTTTTAGTTGGGGAAGATGTGACGACCCGGCCCGTCGTCACATGTGTTACCTCCCCATTTCCCCCATTTTCTGTTTCCTTATGTTATGTTATAAGAGTCTTGAGTGAACAAGTTGAATTGGATTGGTTTTAGAGGGAAATGAGACACTTAATCTCTTTACGGAAGGCTTATTTTGGAAGAGTCAACCGGATGTTGACCTATGAGTTAGAGGGTTCGGGTGTGATTTTCGGTGATCTAGTTAGCTTCGGAGGATGAATTGTGACTTAGGAGTGTGATCGGAACTGATTTTGGAGGTCCGGTGTAGAATTAGGCATGAATTGGAGAAGTTAGTATTTTGGAAAATTTTGGTTGTTAGTTGAGATTTGGATCCGAGGGTCGGAATGGAATTTTGAGAGTTTCTGTAGCTTTGTTAGGTTATTTTGGATGTGTGTGCAAAATTTTAGGTCACTCGGAGGTGTTTTGGTCAGATTTTTTATCATATGCATATTTTGGAAGTGTTGAGAAACTTAGGCTTGAATCTAGTGAGAATTGATGATTTTAGCGTAGTTGGATGAGTTTTAATATTTGGAGCGAGTTTGAATGATATTTTAAGGTGTGTTGGTCCTTTTGGTTGAGGTCCTCGGGGCCTCAGTGTGATTTCGGATAGTAAATCGGACTAATTTTTGCATTTGAAGATTGCGTGAGTGAGTCACGAACGCGTAGAAGGGAATTTCAGAATCAGTGTTTGGCCTTCGCGTTCGTGTCTTGGGCCTCACATTCGCGGAAGGTCGTTTGGTTGTTCATCACGTTCATGTTCCAGTTCCGCATTAGCATAGAGTTGTTTGGAACGTGAAGGTTCAGAGCAAATGCTCTTCGCGTTCGCGTGTGGTCTATCGCATTCGCGTAGTGTAATTTTGATCAAAGGAATGTTTATTCATCGCGAACGTGAGAGGGCCATCGCGTTCGCATAGAAGAAATCATTGTTGGGCAGAAGGGTTTTAAAACATTTCATCCACGAGCCTAAGTCAGTTTTCCTCCATTGTTGAACTTTTTTAGAGCTCTTTGGTAGAAATTGAAGAGGAATTCGAAGACGATTAGTTGGAGGTAATTTTTATGAACTAAAAACGTGATATTACTGTGAAATTAACATATAAATTCATGGGAATTTAACCAAAAATAAAAGAACTGGGGCATGGGATTTTAAATCATTAATTTGGGTTTTGAGGGGTTAAATGAACTTCGATTTTGATAAATTTTATATGTATAGACTCGTGGTGAGATAAGGAATCCGGTGATGTTAATTTTATAATTTTTCGAGAAGTGGACCTAGGGCTCGGGTTTTTCTATCTTCGTGAATTATGATATTTTTCGAGTCTTATCGATTGGGTTGTCTTTCCTTAGCATGTTGTAACGTATTCCTTATGGTTTTGATTAGATCTGATGCTCGAGGAGGTTGATTTAAGAGTCAGGGGAATAGCAAGCTAGGATTTTGGCCAGTTTGAGGTGAGTAATGGTTATAAATGATGTTCTGAAGGTTTGAAACCTTGGATTTGCACAACGTAGTGCTATGTTGAGGTGAGATACGCACTGCATGATGAGCGTGGGGTCTATTATTGATGGGGATTAGGACATGTTCCACCCTGTTTGATTATTCTACTATATTTCTGATTGGGATTTAAGTGAGATCATTATAGTCTAGGCTAGTTGCCATATTTGGGCCTTGTGCCGACCTGTAGAGCCCTTAGGGGAAGTTTTACGTGATTGACCTCACTTTACTTGTTAAAAACATACCCTCAGTCATGTTTTTAAAGCTTAGAAATTGATAAATCAAAAATGAGAATAACATATGGGTTGGGAACCCTGTCTTATCTTAGTGTGTCTGAGAGGCCAAGTCTGTGTTGACTGAGAGGGGTTGAGAACCTCATTGAGAGGGTATTTGATATGCTTTGGATCGGGTTGCATTCCACAACAGTACATTTTTAGATCGGGCTGCACGCCGTAGTAGTATATTCATATGGATCGGACTACACGCCACAGTAGTGTAGCGCTTGGGCTATAGGATCCCCTCTGGGGTCTGTACACCTCCAGTGAGCGCAGTCGACTATTATTATTAGAACGGGCTGCATGCCGCATCAGTAAATATATTATTGTTGGATTGGGTTGCACGTTGTAGTAATATATATACATATGTATGGATCAGGATGCACACCGTAGCAGTATACTATATGTATCGGGCTGCATGCTGCAGCGGTATACTTACAATTTTAGTTATCGTAAGATGTAAATGAGTTGAGTATTGGCTTAAAGGTTTTTTCCTGACTTCTTCATTTGGTTGTTGTCTAAATGTTCTTACTATTTTGATATAGAACTGCTTAATGGTTTTTAAGAGATTTCTTTCCGTCAGTCATTATTTATTGCTATTACTCACTGAGTCGGAGTACTCACCTTACTCCCTGCACCATGTGTGCAGATACAGATATTCCAGAGGTATAAATTGAGCTATTTCTGCTATTCAGATCTCACCAGAGTCATTGTGGTAGCTGCATGGCGTTCGCAGACCCAAATTCTCCCTCTATCCTTTTTACTACATTTTAGACTATCTTTTGTTTAGGGTGTTCTTTAGTCTTGTATTAGAGGCTCTTAACTCGTGACACCAGATTAGTGGGATTGTAGTGATGTTATTACGTTTTTTTTGCGTATTGTATTCGTTGTTTCAGACTCCTATTTATGATAATTTTGTATTTGAACTCTATTAATTGGTAAAGAATTCTATATGAGGGATTGAGAGCATTGAATTGGTCGGGCCTGCATAGCATTGTGTTGGGCGCCATCACAACTGGGGTTGGGGTCGTGACAGCATAACTATAGAACTGTTTTAAGTTCGTTGTGTTCAATTCTGCATATTAGGCGCCATGACTATATGGTTTATCTCAATGTCACACCAATATAACCTACCCATAGGACGCATTTAAATTTTGCATGCCACTTAGATATAATGTTTTAGGTTCTAAATGGCTGAGAATAAGTGTCATGGTCGTAATGCTGAAATTAGTAACAATCATCTGCAGAATTTGAAATTGGCTCGTTTCAAAATCAGTCTATTTTGAATCAGTTTTTAAACTATCTAATTCTCTTACATAACGAGGTTTAGCAAGCATGCTTGTAGAATCTCAAAAAATCCTTTTTTACTGTTTTACCGCATTCTAAATTAAGTAGATATCATGCCTATAGAACTTCATTTAAACACTTAGGCAAGCCTTAGAGCAATAACAATGAAACTAAATTTGCCTCTGTTAATTAGTAACTGCTCCAACCAGCAGGCGGGCCAGATTTGGGCTTCTTATCTGAGATATCTGATGAATCTGGCTCTGAATCAAACTCCTATCATCTTTAGTATGTCAATCAGACCCTAAAAAGTATGTGTAAGTCATGCTAGTTATGTTCTTTTTTCAAGGAGGTGTATTTGAGCCTGTATCTATTTTTATGCTTCCCCCAACATGCAACATATGTTTTTCTATGTCGCCTAAGATTTTTATCCTTTAAAACCAATCAGCCTAATATCCCTTCCTTTAGGAATAGTATAATCCTAAGTAAATCTAGGACTGATAGGAATGGTACATGTAATAACATACAATAATAATCGAGACCAATACGTGCTTTAGTAACTTAAACGGGGTGGGAAAGGGTAGATATGGATATGATGACCGATGCGCTAATACCACGTGTAGCCCCTCTCTTGAGGAGTGATTACCAGGTATTGCATTAATGTGATCCATATTACAATTAAACATAGGACCCTCCTTCCCTTTCTTTCCTTGTCTTAAACAAATATTTTGATTTCTTCTTTTAAAGAAGAATCGTCCTTTTATAATTACTCTTTCATACTTTGTTTATTCCCAAGAATTTGTGTATTAAAATTCCCTCTTACTTGAGCCTTATTTGTTTACTTGTCTATTTTCAAAATTTACAATGACGTTTTGGCCGAGTAACCACACTAGTGGATCCTGAGGGGTGCCTAACACCTTCCCCTTGGGATAATCTCAAAGCCCTTACCTTGTCTCTGGATATCAAAAACGTAGTTGTAGTTGAATCTTGAAGGTGTCCTAATGCACCATAAATCATTAGGTAGCGACTCTTCAAAAATGCAAAACCCAGTTCCCAAAAGTAATGAGTTGCCCCATGCCTAAAATGTCATAAACCTGATTCTCCTGTCGCAAGGAGGGAAAAAATGGGACACGACAACATGATGACTCCGCTGGGGATTTTAGGCTTTTTACAATTTCAAACTGTTATTGTCAATTTGTATCTCTTTATTTTCATTTACTTGTTAAATTCCTTTATGCATTTAATTCCCTTTTTCCATTGCAAAACTGACTTATCTTCTTTGTTTCTTTCTGTTATTGCCTTAAATTATGAAATTGTTGTATTTAATGCTTTCTTAACGTGAAAATCCATGTCAGCATGGTTTTATTGCACCATCATACTCCACTCGTGCCAAAACAAATACTATAGCAACGCTTATAATGAGTTGTTGCACTCTTCCTATATCATTACCCCCTAAATTCGAAAAAGCATATTTGCGGTAAAACTAGTCGATCAACGGTGCCGTCAACAGTTCTGAGCCTTTCCCCTTGAGTTGTCCACTCAAGGGGACCAGTCTAAAACTCCATAGACACTACTACAAAAGGGACTTTAGTGGCAATTATTTAATGAGGATATGCTAACTGCCGCTAATTTATTCCTCTATACACAATATTACCAGCATTTGGAATTTTGCCAAGAAAAGATGTTCTTGTAGTGGCAATTCAATCTAATTGACGGTGAAAGATACTACTTAAATTTAAATTCAATGTAGTAGACAATTAAACTGAATAATCAAAAATTAAATGCGAACTTTTACAAAATTTATTCTCCTTCTAATATTTTTCACACTGTAAAATATCCCTCCTTCTATCACACAAACACAATTACGGTCAATTTGCATAAGGGTTCTCTTTACCATAGTAAGACACAAAATTACTAGGGTTTCTCAACTCATCTCTCTCATAGTCATTGGCCCCAGGTCATCTTTCGAACAATATGTTGATACCCAATTTTTTTCTATGTATTTTTATACTCAAAATAATTTTAAAATAGCATGTGTATGCATATATAAGCATGCCCTAGAGTTTTGGTATTTTTTCCTAATTTTTAAATATTTTAAAATTGATTTATTGCCCATTTTTAGTAATACAAAATCAGTAATTATTCCAAAAAATTATTCTTTTTGTGATTAACTTATTTTATTCTCCTATTTACACAAAAATATAATTAAGGTGATTTTTGCATATTTTTACGAATTTATTTGTTATTTCTACAGCTAAATTGCATATAATTACAATTATATCATATTTTACGATGTAACAACATTTTGCAACTATAAAGTTATTTCTAGTATTTTCGGATTAATATTTATATATTATTAATTAGTTGAGTGTTTTTAATCTATTTCAAAATCATTATTGCTATTTTATAAAATAAAAAGGTGAAACTGGCAATTCAGCATCTAGCCCGTTTCTATTTCAACTATCACCTCATTTCCTTTCAATTTTAACATCAATTTAACCCCCAATTTCGCCCCAAAATAAATCCTACCCAATTCCTATATCACCCAACCCACCCGGCTTACCTTTCATCATGGCTGTTGATCTAAGAGATCACCGACCCTTATTCATACTTTCCTTTTATTAATTGACAAACACCCCTAACCCTAAATCACTTTCACTCACCCACCACCTCTGAAATCCCTCTCCTCTCAAGCTCTCTCAAACTCTCCCGAAACCCTAATAATGTCCCACATGTTTTTACCATGTTTCCACAGGAATCCATGGCATTCCAAGCCATAGATGGCATGATCTCACTCTTTCTCACCATTAAATCTAAGGTGCTCGAGGATTTGGAGACTCATCTCAATGATTCTCTTTAGATCTTTCTCAAATCTATCGATCTATGGGCTTTTAGCCATTATTCCTACGTGTTTAAGTAGTATGAGTCTTATTGACTCAGGATCCGACTTTCCTCAAGACCTTTGTCATTTTAGGGTTTTCTCTGTAGCTCTAAGCTGTCTGAGGTTCTGTACTCACTTATTTCTTTTAGTTATGTGACATGCCTGAGCGTTATTTGACGTTTTAAAGGTTCTCCCCAAATTTCCTCTTTAAAATTGTCCAATTCAAAATTTAGGGTTTCTGAAAAGATTTCTTCAAACTTTTTCTGATTCTTCCTGTTCGTTCTTTATTTGTGTTTTACGCTCGTATGCGCTCTTCTTATTATACATGAGTTTGCTCTTTTTTTTCTTTTCTATTAAGCAAGCCTCTTCTATTTTTCTGTTGTTGTTCTTATGCTCGAATATTAATTTTTGTTCTTTTCCTAACTCTTTGCTATATGTGTTTATGTTTGAATCTTACAATTTTGGTTGCCTTACTGATTTTTCTCTACTTTTGTTTGAAAACTCACATCGTCTCTTTCTTCTGAACTTGTTTATGTATGTTTATCTCTCATATGTCTTTGAAAGAGATTTCTAAGCCTCTTTTCGAAGACCTTGTTTTCTCACCTCTGACTCTATTCGAAACCTTAGGAATTGGGGCTTCTTTGACAAGTGGTACTAGGGTTTCACTTTAGGAACCTAGGTGTTATGACCCAAATCCACTACGGGTCGTGATTGCATCGGGCACTGCTGTCAGGCCATCCAACTAGATAACCAATTACTTCCTCTTTTAATAAATTTTAAAATCTAAGGTTTTTTCTTCTGTTTTACATAAAATAAAATCATTTCTTGAATTCGAATTTAAATAATAGTAATTGGTAAAAGGATTTACTTAAACCATCCCAGAAACCTGGTGTTGCGAGTGCATGAGCAACTACTGATAAAGACATAAAATACAACACAACATCCAACTGAAATACAATGGACAGAAAAGAAATACAATTACTAGAAAGGGAGTTTAAAGAGCTATGGGTCACCTTGCATACTGCAACTCACCTAGTCCCTGAATCATTCGTGCCGCTGTGCTTTGTAGGCCACTAATGTATCAAGTACATGTGCAACAAAATACACAGAAGTGTAGTATGAGTACGTAATCAATATGTACTTAGTAAGTATCCCCCCTAATCCCCGAGGGGTAGAGACGAGATGGTCAACTCTAACTCTTTCTAATGGTCCGATAATAATTCATTCTTAATATATATACTAATAAGTGGATTTATGCTAAAAACATGATTTTTAATCCAAATAGAAAGAAACAACTAATCAATTAATTCTTCATGGGAAAAGCTTGCCGGAATTTCCCTTTTAATTATATTCCGAATATCTTTAAGCCATAAAAAGGCAATAGCAATTTATTTAATTTCTAGGCAGCAATACAAACATGCGCAAATCATACCGTTGTGACGGCCCGATCCAACAGAAATAAATGTGCACTTGCCGAGGGTCAACATCGCGCCTATAGATACATCTATTAATCTACCGAGGTGTTCGACCTGTTCCAAAATAAACAAACACAGACCGATAAACAGTCAAGAAGTCAATGTGAAGCAAATATCCAGGAAAAGGTCAATTCTCTTTATTAATTCTAGAAAGTGAAGCTTAAGTCTTTTAAGAAAATCCAATTATTAATTTAATGTGGTTTAAGCAATCTAAGACGTCAATGATTTCAAATTTATTCCACATATAACATGCTTTTGGGTCCTAAACTACCAGGACCATAGCATATAGTAGCTACACACGAACTCTCGTCACCTCGTGTGCACGTAGCCCCCACAACTAGGAGCACATATTCAATTTAACTCACATATTGGGTAATTTCCCCCTTACAGAATTAGAAAGGAGACTCACCTCGCTCCGAAGACTAGCAACCGGTATTCTACATCATTCCGAAGTCTTGAACCAATGCACAACACACCAAAACTAGCCAATGATCATACAAATCCATTAATATATGCTCAACTATTCCTCACACCTCAATTTATAACCATTCCTAACCCTGAACGAAAAGTTAACCAAAATGCCCTCAAGCCCACGTGCCCGGAATTTGAAATTTTACGAAGATAATGGTTACCCATAACCTTAGGATCTCAAATATATAATTTTATCCTAATTCAAGACGCAAAATTATGGCTAAAATCCATGATTATAATTTTCTATATTTCCAACAAAAACACCAATATTTACACTAATTTCCATGCTTAATCTCATACATAATCGATGTATTTAACTTATAATAGGTGAGAATAACTTACCTTAACATTGATGGCGAAAATCCCCTCCTTGAAGCTCTCTAAAATCGCCCCCAAGCCATTAAAAATATGGGAGAAATGAACCAAATCACGACTTAAATCAAGCTTCTACCTTTAGTCGATTCCGCTTTTGCAGTCCAGGGACCATTTCTGCGGTCCCGCTTTTGTGAAATCTGGGCCGCTTCTGCGGTCTCTCAAATTACCAGACCAATCGCTTCTGTGGTATACCTATCGCAGAAGTGATTCTGCTTCTATGGAACAAAATCCGCTTCTATGATTCATGGCCAAACGTTCACTTTCGGCTTCTTCGCCTGCCAAACTGCTTTTGCGGCTCCAAAACCATAAAAGCAAAAATACCAGAAGCAGCAGGCCTAAAATTGCATAGGTCCAAAAACCCTCTGTTTCACCACCCGAACTCACCTCGAGGATGTCACGATCCAAACCCCGATCGTGATGGCGCCCAACACCTTGCTACGCAGGCTCGACCATTTTATCCATTTAAACCAGCCAATTATAAGACAAATACCGATTAATCATCGTAATTAGCCTGTTTTCATAACAAATTAAGAAGTGAGGAAACGAAACACGAAAACAAAGTCCCAACTAATCGTGGTGTCACAAGTATGAGCCTCTACAAATGAGACCTACACAATCAAGTCTAGGCAGAATGGAAACAACAAAAATGATAAAGTGGAAGAGGTCAGGTACTGCGGACGTCGGCAGCTACCTCGATGTCTCCACGGAATGGTGCTAATAAAGCAGTTGCGATAGCTCAACTACCCTCCTGAACCTCTATATCTGTACAAAAAGTGCAGGGGAGTGAGGTGAGTATATTTCAACTCAGTGACTAATAATAATAAATAACAACTGAAATTGAGAACACCTGTACCATCACTAAACAATTCAAAGGGTAACCTCACAGGTAAGTCATCTCTACATCGAATACCCCCATCTCCAGTCCATATCTATCTCACCGTGGTCCCATACTGACCTAGTCCTCGCTCATACTGCTACGGCGTACAGCCGATCCAATATATATATATATATATATATGTGTGTATACATATTTATATAATGCGATGTATATATATGTATAATGTTGCGGCGTACAGCCCGCTCCAATATATATAACGCTGCGGCGTGCAGCCCGCTCCAATATATAACGCTGCAGCAAATAGCCCGCTACATTTAACACCGACGGCGTTCACTGGGGGTGTATACAGACTTCGGAGGGGCTCCCTCGGCCCAAGCGCTATGATGATGCGGCGTGCAGCCCGATCCATACATGTATTACTGCGGTGTGTAGTCCGATCCAATATATATATATATATATATATATATATATATATATATATATATATATATATATATATATATGTTGTGGCATGCAGCCATATCCAATGATGTATACAAGTGCCCAATGAGAATGTGTGCGGACTCCCAAAGGTCTCCTACAACCCAAGCGCAATAATACTGCGGTATGCAGTCCGTCCCACTTGTATATTACTGCGGCGTGCAGTCCGATCCACATATATATATCACTGTGGCATGCAGTCCGGTGCAATATATATAGTGTTGCGGCGTGCATCTCGATCCAACATAGATATATATATCATATCTCATAGTGGGTCCTCGACCCTATCCCAGTTAATATAGACTTGGCCTCTCAGGCCCAATATAATATCTCATAGTGGGTCCTCGACCCTATCTCAGTCAGTATAGACTTGAGCTCTCAGGCCCACTCAGCTAGAACGGGGAATCCCACCTCAGGTAGTTTCTCTCAAAGTACACATCTAGTACTGCTCATGATATGCTATACAGCTATAACTACAGCTGATTGTATGTATCCAGCATGATATACTACGACTGGGTGTATGTACCCAGCATGATATACTACGGCTGAGTGTATGTATCCAGCATGATATAAGGGTCACCTAACTCTACATGTTTCCCTAATACTTTGACATATCGGCACAAAGCCCCAAACATGGCTACCAGCCCAACTACACAGTTATAAGCTCATTCACAGTCATAATACACAATAAACTATCAGTTGGGAAGGACCAAGTCCAATCCCCCTATCACAATGTCACTACGCCCGTCACGTGATGCGTGTCTTATCTCAACATAGCACTGTAAAGTGCAAGTACGGGATTTCAAACCCTCATTATATTATTTACTACCACCACTCACCTCGAACCTGTAGAAGTCCTAGCTTGCTTTGCGCTTTCTTCTCAATTCAACCTCTTCGGATGCCAAATCTGCTCCAAATCAATAAGAATACATCAATATAGGCTAATTAGACATAACCCAATCGAAATAACTCGATTTACACCAAAACCCACAAAGTTATCAAAATTTGACTTTTTGTACGCTTCTCGAAAAATTATGAAAGTTATATTTTTGGAATCCTTATCTCAACACGAGTCTATACATATAAAGTTTGCCAAAATCGGACTCCGTTTGCCCATTCAAATCGACATTTTACCATTATCCTGGCTTAGGGCTAAATTCCCCCATTAATTCATTCAATTTCAGTGAAATAGAGAAGGATTCTAAGATAAAAACACATACTAGAACCATAAAACATACCTCCGATGATAACCCGGTGAATTCCCAGCAATTTCCCGTCAATTTCTCTCTCTAAGACTCCACAATGGAGTTTTATGAATGAATGACCGCGACTGAAATGTTCTGGACTTAAATTCACTGCCAGTCATTTTTACCCTACGCGATCGCAGCCCTTGGCTCGCGATCGCGATGCACAACTTCTGGGCGACCAACTTTTTCCTCTACGCGATCGCAGTGCTCAACCCAGCGACCCTATGCAATCGCATCCTAACGACCACGACCGCACTGCTTATGGACATGACCTTACATGATCGCATCAATGACCTTGCGATCGAGATGCACAAACCCTCAATCCTACGCGATCGCATCACTCTTCTTGCAATCGCGAATAACAATTTCCCAGCCTCACTCCGATACACTACGCGATCGCATGGCCAGGCCTGCGATCGCAATGTACAAAATCCTTCTGCAATTTAGTGCAGCAATCAGCTGCTCACTTTGGCTCAAAATGGTCTGTTTGGACCCCCGAATTCATCTCAAGGCCCACGGGACCCCAATAAAAACCACCAACATACTCCATAAAATGATACAAACTAGTTCCAATCCTAAAAACACGCCTTTAAACACGGAAATCATCGAATCCAATCCAATTCAAGCCTAAGATTTAATTCAAACTTCCGCAACCAACATTCGATCAAAAACCTGACCAAACGACCTCTGAATGACCTGAAATTTTGCAAGCATATCCAAAATCACCTAACGGAGCTACTGCGACTGTCAGAATTCCATTCCAACTCTCGGATCAAAATCTCACCTACCGTTCGAGTTTTGCCAAAATTCAAACTTAGCCAATTCAAGCCTTAAACTACATCGGGCCTCCAAATTCACTTCTAATCGCTCTCCTAGCTCATAAATGACCTTCCGGAGCTGACCGAATTATCAGAATTCGATTCCGAGCTCTCTAGCTCACAAGTCAACATCCAGTTGACTTTTCCAAACTATTCCTTCTTCTAAGAGACTATTTGCCTCATTTCAAACCAAATTAACTCCGAATTGACTCAAACTCACCAAACATGCATATTGAAACATTAACAAGCATTTAACAGGGATAACGAGGTGATAACTCACATGATGACGAGCTGGGTCATCACATTCTCCCCAACTTAATCAATCGCTCGTCCTCGAGTGGACCAAGAGGTTTATTGGAAGTAACCCAATAGCTGAATGACCTTACCAAGCATATATTCGGGGCGATCCATGTCACCCTATGTCATATAAGTCTGATACACACTATAGCTGGAAATCTCACAGCCCATCTGCACCATTGACCGCATTGCACTTCCCGAAATCACATACCAAATCCTAATCTCATGCCTGTACTCAGAATACATACGATCCATCCCTAATAGCCCATACTTGCCACCCCGGGTGAGATCACATGATGTATCAAACAACCGATTCGCTCGAGACGATGGTCTTTAATCACAACAATTTGGCCATCATGACCAAATACTAGCAGAAAAACCTTTCTCATTAGATAGAGTCTTATTCCAACACCATCATATCCGCCCATGGCAGCTAAGACACGCGATATACCGAACCCATCTCTCGGGTCAACCATTCATGAATCCATTTCCCTCTTATATCTGATACCACAATAGATTTCGGAGCTATACCTCAATATTACCTTTCTAACAAGCTAAGATTAAATATGCTCATACTCATTAATGACTCCAACGATCATTTTGATTATAACACACCACACTGGTGACATGACACCTCAGCATCGACTTATGCCACAACGAGCACAACACAGGCCCCAATAAGAAATGATCTGAACACACTCGAATCATGACAACTAACTCACACAAAAGAGCTGTAATTCACATTCCTCAATACCATCACAACACATAACCAAGACCTCGTCTCACACATAGAATTAGGGTACCTATATCCTCATCGAAACGTCATAACAACACGTGGCCTTGCCACAACTCATGATTCCATCCAACACTATTACTTATGGAGCACCTCAAGTCACCATGCTCAAAACGGTCAGCCACGCACATTTCTATTTCTGAATTCAAGCAATCAATCACACTTGTGTAGATACAATTGATATACGCTATCAAATCCTAAAAGGACACACCCAATGTGCTATTCCCCCAGCGGTACCCAATACGGACTATTCCTCAGAAGTCAGGAAGTACTGTATGCAAGGTAACACATAGGAAGCTATATTTTCCACATCACACTGTTGCGGCTCGCAACCCGTTCCAATATCATACCTGTGGCGGCGTGCCACCCGATCCAGATACCATACCTGTGGCGGTGTGCCACCCAATCCTGATACCATACATGTGGCGGCGTGCCACCCGATCCAGATACCATACATGTGGCGGCGTGCCACCCGATCGTGATACCATACTTGTGGTGGCATGCCACCCGATCCAGATACTATACCTATGGTGGCGTTCCACCCGATCCACGCATAATTTTAGCAAAAGGGAATGCACATCGAGTCAAGTTGCTCATTGCAACAAACAACATATATATATAGCCTCAAGCTCGGCCACATGAAACGCATCCGACAAAGTTCCTCAATACTGGAGCTGAATCAATGGTAGATACCTCTACACTGACATCCGCCACGAAAGCCCAACTGGCAAAGCAATACCTACCAGCCGTCTGCTAGTCCTGGGGTACATCTACCCTACGGGAGCAGGATCTGATGCACTCTACCACGCAGTTGTGACATTTTTCTGACATAGTCCACGTCACATTAGACTAGACAACCTGACTTATGACTACTAGCCTGCAATCATATTTCATTACTCCAATTCATCATATCAAGTAACGAGATAGCCACTAGAGCTTCCAACTTCTAACAACCGCCAAAAGGTGCCGATACATACCATTTACCACCACTGCGTAGGCGGATTACGAGAACTTCTAGTCTCCAACATATTTATAACACATGAATCACTATGCCTGATTCCACACTCCACCATATGAATACATCACACATCAAGCACCCATTCATACCACATAAGCCATTCAGAAATTTCCATATGTCATCAACAACTCAATCATCAATGTCAATCCAACAAGAGGATACCACAATAACACTAGATATTATCAGTTTACATTACCTTGCCCTTTTTGACCATATACACTGCCAAATCACTAGAATAGAAGTACCATTTTCCTTAATCACCGGGAAGATTGATTCTCAGATTATCTGCAACTGCCCACACTGCTTGGGAATTTTAATTATTTCCCATATGATATGAACTGATCTCAAAACCTTGAACATGCCGTTATCATCTTTCCATAACACATCACATATACCATATTGCACCAAGATACATGGAGAATTTCTATCCCTCTCCATACGCCGCAAACATCGACGCACGCAACTAGTCAAGGACCTTCATGATCCCATATAGGAGAAAAGTCATTACACATTCCATGCTTCGCATACCGATAGGAAATATACTCGTTTTCCAACCACAGTAAAACATCACAACTCTTTCTTCCCATTTATTGCATAAGTTTAACTGCCAGGACTGAGTCCTTTTACCCACATCGAGCTACGCAACTGCCAGCACTCAAGAGCTTTGTTGTACCATAACTGCAAGACTCATTACTTCGAACACATACCTGGAGTTATTCATGCCCTTTTCATACCGTTCTAGTTTATTATCATCTTAAATTTAATATTCTCCATTATTGAAGAATCACAATGTAAGGCCCCTGTAAAATTTTTGTGCTTAAAACCTAGTAACTGTGGTGCCATGGTCCGAGTAATGTGTTAGGAATACGTAGAATTCTTCGCGGCGAGCTTGCCCGCCGTGGTTTAGACCCTAGGTAGTGATTTAAGTTTCAAAAATGTAAAGAATCAATTTTTCTAGAAAGTGTCGATTTTGCGGTCAGGAATGCGACCGCAGATCTGCTATGCAGACCGCAATCCTACCGCAAAGCTTAATAGAATGTTTATAAAAATTGGTGTTAAAAATGCAATCGATATGCGATCGCAGAATGGATCTGCGGACCGCAGATCTACCGCATAAATTCTCAAAGGTTTTTGGAGTGTCAAATCTTCGGCACATTCTGTGACCGCAGATCAAGAATGCGGACCACATTTTTGTTGCATTCCGTAACAGAACCTGTGAAAATTTTGAGGCAATTATGCGGTCATTATGCGGATTGCATGTTAATTCTGCGATCGCAGATGCGACTGAAGAATTAACTCGACCCAGAAAATTTTATAAAATTTGACCCGACCCCTTTTTTAATATAACACCTTTCTCCTTCATTTTATCATATCTTCTTACCAAAATTAGAGAGAGAATAGAGGGGTTTTAGAGAGAGAAGTATTTCATCTTCAAGAATTGTTTCAACCATTTCGTCCAAAGGATTCTAGGACAACGATTCAACTTCCCCAATCTTTACAAGGTAAGAACCCTAACTATATTCTCTCCGATTTTCAGTTTTAAAATGGGTAAAGAGAGGTTTGCATATAATAGCTTTTGAAAATGGAATTTTACATTCATGCATGATTATTGAACATGAGTTTTTAGTAAAAAGAAGTGAAAATACGTAAGAGTCTGCAAAACAAGGTCGACAAAGATAGGATAGCTTGGGTAAGCATATAGTACGAAGTTAAAGGAAGAAAACTCGACACCAGGTAAGTATCGAAAATTTTGATTCTTGTAAAATTGCCCATATGTGTGCAATTTGTTTGGTTCGTGTTAATTTGACAAATTGTGTGAAATTCTTGATGTTGTTGTTGGGTATTCAAATTTTCTATTAAACTATGAGTGATGTAGTATGGGATATGAACTGAAAGATAAACGAGAGTTGAAATTGGTAAAGATTGTGAATAATGGTTATGATGGCATATATGGTACCTTGTGGAAAAGAAACGAAGCACTTGAGGTGTGGTAAGTTGTTGAACATAGCAGTATGAACATTCTCGATTTTGGAAACATTGTAACTTGGTTGTGATATTAGTTTGAGAACTAATTGAGAACGTGAGCCAATTTGTAAGTTGCTTATTTGAACTTGTTATAATTATATGTAGTGCCTTATCTACTATTTGTGATTGTTGTGTTTGAAATTGTACGGTGGGATCGGGTTGCGCACCGCAACATGAAGAAATAAGGTGTGGGTTGGGGTGATAAGGGTGGTCGAGGTAATAAGAGTGGACGAGGTAATAAGGATGGAAAGCGATCGAAATCGCTAATGAAATTGATATAAAATCATTAATATGAAATTGTGAAAGGAGACAGCAGGAGAGTTTGCAACCTGTAGGGCACCGATTGCCCGTTTGTTTGACTACTTGGGATTTATGTGGTTGATTGGTTGTTGTTCTACTTGTTGACCTTAAACGTGCTCGTGTTGAGAATTATCTAAAATGAGTAAAATGTGGAAAACATGGTTAGCTGGCTTAATTGATTCTTGATGTAATTTATTGGCTGTCTTGTCATCGTGATTCTTGTTTAATGGCTTGAGTTTACTTGGGACAAAGTTTGTCCATACATACCTGTACAATTCAAGTGTACTGACGTCCCTTTTGCCGGGGACGCTACATTCTTGTTATGATTGTAGGTGGATCAGTAGCAGGCACTTCAGCTCATCGGTAGTAGTATCCTTCATCTTCCATTGCCCATTTTGGTGAGCACCTTTCTTCCCCCGAGGCCCTGTGTGGTTCACGCCACTTTTGTATAGACTTCATTTTGGTTTTGCAAGGTATAACCAGAGCCTTGTTACTAGCAAGTATTGTATTCCCTTTTGTATCCTAGAGGCTCTGTAGACATATAAACTGTAGGATTCCAGTCCTATGTATATATATATTATGTCGGGTGTTGTAAAAAAAACTGTAAACTTGTTAATGAATCACTCGCATGGTTATGTTTGTATATTGTGAAATCAGTTATAATTGGTAAGATATTTGGTTAATGAGAAACAATCAACACAGGGGTAACGCATCCAGGTCCGCTTGACTGGGGCTACCCGGTCAGGCGCCGGTCATGTCCCCCGATTTGGGGCATGACAAACTTGGTATCAGAGCCTAAGGTTTTAAAGTGTCCTAGGATGTCTCGGAGCCATGTCTAGTAGTGCCCTTCTTATCGATGTGTTGTCGACCACATCATATAAGTTGGGGGCTGCACGGAAATTTAGGAATTCACCCATTTATTTGTTAATCTATATCGTGTGGTAAAGTGCATAGTGGAAATATTTGTGTCTAATTCACGCCTTATTCCAAAATTTTCAGAATATGGCGCCTAAGAAGAAGGTTAGGCTCGACCATGGGGCCAATGCCGGCCCGAGTACGGCTGCTAATCATGTACTCGATACTGTGGGCGAGAATGACCCACCAGTCCTATATTTGCCTGGACCATCTGTTCAAAACCCAAGTGTCCCTATTCCAACTACGGCAGAGGATGTCACCATCCCTCCTGCCAGTGTTCCTGACTCAGATACAGTTCCAACTTCTGGTTCTGGTATCTCTAATGAGGATCTTAGGGGAGCCATTCATATGTTAACACAGTTAGCTGCCACCCAGGCCCATAGATCCCATGATGCCCCTGCATCCTCCAGCGGATAGGGAGATTCCTCTGGCTCTAGAGTCCACCAGTTCTTCCAGTTGGCCCCTCCAGAATTATCAGGCACAGATCTAGAGGCTGACCCACAGGATTTCCTTGATGAGATATACAAGACCTTAAGAGTGATGTAGGCGACAACTATAGAGGGGGTAGAGTTGCCTCGTACAGGCTGAAAGGAGTGGCACGTTCATGGTTCGAAATATAGGAGGATTCCTGTGAGGAAGAGAGCCCTTCGGCCAGATGGGACAAGTTCGTAGATGCATTCATGGACCAGTTCTGGCCTGTTGAGACAATGGCAGCCCGTGTCACTGAGTTCGAGGTCCTCAAATAGGGTAGTATGAGTGTTTGGGAGTATCACATGGAGTTCGTAAGGTTGTCCAAGTACGCTCCTCATTTAGCGTCGACCATGGATGCCCGGGTTCAATGGTTTGTTCAGGGCCTTAGCCTTTTGGTAGTGAATAAGGCCGCCACATCAGCTTTGCACTCAGATATGACCTATGGGAGGATCGTGGGGTTTACTCAGGCCACAAAGGCCAGGAAATTGAAGATTCATGCAGAAAGAGAAAGTAGCAGCAGTGACTGGTCAATGGGTCATCACTTCTAGGGAAAGGGTCATCAGGGCCATTCCAGTCTTATGCTCAGTCCTCCGCAAGTGCACCGCCATCTGTGCACAGTAATCAGCAAGGCAGTCATTCGAGACCCGATTCAAACAGCAGGAGGTATCGTCAATCGGGTCGTCCTGGGTTGAGGTCCCAGCAGCAAGGGAGACCTACATGCCCCAAGTGTGGGAGATTTTATATAGAGACCTGCTACCTCGACATCCCGGTATGCTTCAGGTGCGGGGTGAGAGGTCACATTCAGCGGGACTGCCGTGCACCCAGTCAGCGTATGGGTAGGGGATCTGCTCAGTCATCTGGTTCTTTGGCTGTTACATCATCAGCGCGTCCTCTAGCATCAGTAGGGCGTTGTGCAGCTAGGGGTAGAGCTCATGGTATGGGTGGACCTAGCCGATTCTATGCGTTGAGTGGCCGCCAGAGTGCTAAGGCTTCTCCAGATGTTGCCACAAGTATCTTGCCTGTTCAGAATATTGATTGCTATGCCCTCATTGATCTGTGGTCTTCCTTGTCTTATGTCACCCGTTCATTCCTTCAAGTTTTAGGGTAGAACCCAAATAGCTTCATGAGCCGTTCTTTGTGTCGACTCCGGTTGGTTATTCTATTATAGCCTCATGAGTCTATAGAAATTGTGTTGTTACAGTGAGTGGCCGTGTTACCACAGTCGATCTCATTGAGCTTGGGATGGTAGATTTTGATGTAATTATGGGGATGGATAGGCTCTATTTGTGATTTGCCAAGCTTGACTATCGAATGAGAGTAATGAAGCTCGAGTTCCCTAACAAGCGGGCTATTGAATGGAGAGAAAATGGTGTAGTTCCAAGGGGTAAGTTCATTTCCTCCCTTAAGGATTCGAAGATGATTAAGAAGGGGTGTATCTATCATTTGATCCGGGTGACGGACAACACCTCAGATGTGCCTTCCCTCGAGTCCGTGCCAATTGTAAATGAATTTCCTGAGGTATTTCCAGATGAGCTTCCAGGAATCCCGCCAGATAGGGAGATTGATTTCGAGATTGATGTATTGCCAGATACTCAGCCAATATCCATTCCACCATACAGAATGGCGCCAACAGAGTTAAGGGAGTTAAAGGAGCGACTAAGGGATTTATTAGAGAAAGGGTTCATACGACCGAGTGTGTCGCCGTGGGGTGCTTCGGTTCTCTTTGTCAGAAAGAAGGATGGGTCACTTCAAATGTGTATTGATTATCGGCAGCTCAACAAAGTAACCATCAAGAATAAATATATTGCCTCGAGTGGATGATTTGTTTGACCAATTGCAGGGAGCAAAGTTCTTCTATAAACTTGATTTACGGTCCGGGTACCACCAGTTGAAGATCAGGGAGCAGGATATTCCTAAGACCACTTTTAGAACTGTTTATGGTCATTTTGAGTTTTTGGTCATGTCTTTTGGGCTAACCAACGCCCCAGCAGCTTTCATGGACCTTAAGAATCGGGTTTTCAAGCCATTCCTAGATTCCTTCGTGATTGTATTCATTGACGACATCCTCATTTACTCTCGAAGAAAGGAAGATCATGCCATTCACCTCAGACCAGCATTGCAGACCCTTCTTCAGCATCGATTGTGCACCAAGTTCTCAAAGTGTGAGTATTGGTTGGAATCTGTAGCCTTTCTAGGGCATGTCATTTCCAGTGAAGGGATTCAGGTGGATCCTTAGAAGATTGCAGCAGTGAAAGATTGGCCTATACCCACAACCCCGATAGAGCTTCATAGCTTTTTGGGTCTGGCAGGGTACTATCGGAGGTTTGTAGAGGGATTTTCAACCCTCGCCTCCCCATTGACTAAATTGACACAGAAGGCAGTTAAGTTCCAGTGGTCTGATGCTTGTGAGAAAAATTTCCAAGAATTGAAGTCAAGATTGACCTCGGCACCAGTATTGGCCTCGCCAGAAGGCATAGAGGGATTTGTGGTTTATTGTGATGCATCTGAAGTCTGTTTGGGATGTGTATTGATGCAGCGGGGAAAGGTCATAGCTTATGCTTCCAGGCAACTCAAGAAGCATGAGAAGAATTATCCGATGCATGATTTGGAGCTTGCAGCTGTTGTGTTTGACTTGAAAATATGGCGACACTATCTTTATCGGTTCTTGTAGATATGTTTTCAGACCAGAAGAGCCTCCAGTATTTGTTCAAGCAGAAGGAGCTGAATCTGAGACAGCGGCAGTGGTTAGAATTGCTCAAAGACTATGATATGAACATATTGTACCATCCAGGGAAGGCAAATATGGTAGCCAACGCTCTTAGTCGCAAATCCATAGGTATTTTGGCTCATTTGGGTGTGAATCACAGACCCCTGGCCCAGGAGGTTTACCAATTAGCCAGTTTGGGGGTTCGTGTCTTGGCGTCAGACGAGGGGAATGTTTTGGTGCATAATGGAGCAGAATCATCATTGTTTGCGGAAATCAAGGAATAGCAGTTCATGGATCCAGCATTGGTTCGGGTAAAGGAAGCAGTTATGAATGACAAGACCTCATCATTTGTACTCAGCACCGAGGATGGTGTATTGCGGTGTCAAGGTAGACTTTGTGTTCTTGACGTGAACGAGCTTCGGGAAAGAGTGATGGCAGAGGCTCATATTTCCAGGTATTCGGTGCACCCAGGTTCCATGAATATGTATCATGATCTCAAGGAGATTTATTGGTGGAACAGTATGAAAAGGGATGTGGCAAGCTTTGTAGCTAAATGCCCGAAATGCTAGCAAGTGAGGGCTGAGCATCAACGGCCCGGTGGATTAACTCAGATTATAGGAATACCAAGGTGGAAATGGGAGATGATCAATATGGATTTCGTGGTGGGGTTACCTCGCACTCAGCGTAAGTTCGACTTAATATGGGTGATAGTGGATCGACTCACCAAATCAGCTCACTTCCTGCCAGTCAAGTCCACTGATACTGCGGAGCAATATGCAAGGTTATACATCAAGGAGATAGTAAGGCTTCATGGCACTCCACTTTCTATTATATCGGATCGCGGGGCTCAGTTCACAGCTAATTTTTGGAAGAAATTTCAACAAGGTTTGGGAAGTCAGGTGAATCTCAGCACAACTTTTCATCCGCAGACCGACGGTCAGGCCGAATGGACTATTCAGACGTTTGAAGATATGTTGCGGGCTTGTGTCTTAGATTTCAAAGGTAATTGGGATGGACACTTGCCACTGATAGAATTTTCTTATAATAACATCTTTCATGCTAGCATTCAGATGGTCCCTTTTGAGGCATTGTATGGGAGGAGGTGTAGGTCACCGATTGTATGGTTTGAGGTAGGTGAAGCAGAATTGCTAGGGTCAGATCTGGTGTACCAAGCTATGGAAAAAGTCAAGGTTATTTAGGAGAGAATTAAAATAGCACAGAGTCGTCAAAAATCCTATGCAGGCGTTCACCGAAGAGATTTGGAATTTCAAGTCGATGATTGGGTATTCTTGAGGGTATCTCCTATGAAGGGAGTCATGCGAATTAGAAATAAAGGGAAATTGAGTCCTAGGTTTGTTGGGCCATATCAGATCGTTCAAAAGATTGGTCAAGTTGCTTATAGGCTGGAGTTACCTCCTGAGATGTCATCAGTGCATCCGGTGTTCCATGTGTCCATGTTGAAGAAAGTGATTGGAGATCCATCCACCATCATGCCGGTCGAGGCTATTGAGGTTAATGAAGATTTGTCGTATGAAGAGGTTTCGGTAGCCATCCTTGATAGACAAGTTCGTAAATTCAGAAATAAAGAAGTTGCCTCTGTCTAAGTATTATGGCGAAGTCAACAAGTTGAGAAGGCCACGTGGGAAGCAGAAAAAGAGATGAAGGAAAAGTACACACATTTGTTTAATCAAGCTTAGAAAAAATTAGGCGATCCTTATACTCCTAGTAACTATCGTCTTGTCCAAGTTGTTTCCCTCTTAGTGTTAGTAAAGTTTCCTTCATTTTGTAATGATTTAAATGTGTTGTTACCTTGGGTCACTTAAACCTTTCTTGATAAATGGAAGCCTTATAAAGATTCATATGTTAAATAAACAACTAATAGTAAATGTAGATTGGTAATGGTTTGTTTGTGTGTACATGGTGTATTAAGATGGTTAAATAAGGTAAGAACTCATTGAAGTGACTAGTTTATGTGCAATTGTAACAATGTGATAGAATATGTGCATCCGTTGAGGTAAGAAAGTGTATGCAAGCTGTGGGAAGTTTTGTAATTGTTTATTGTTGTTTGGTAATGTGTTTATGAGGCCCTCTGACAGGTGGATATGTCCATAATACATAGGGAACTCTGGCGAAAGTTTTCTAAAATATAAGAGTTAGTTAAAATTTTGATAGTTTGCATATCATGTCTTTCAAAACCAACTCATTTTCAAAATACTCATTCGAGGACGAATGATCATAAGGGGGGAGGATGTAAGGCCCTGTAAAAATTTTGTGCTTAAAACCTAGTAAATGTGGTGTCATGGTCCGAATAATATGTTAGGAATGCGTAGAATGTAAAGAATCAATTTTTCCAGAAAAGCGTCGATTCGAGGGTCAGGAATGCGACCGCAGATCTGATATGCGGACCACATTCCTACCGCAGAGCTTAACAGAATGTTTACAAAAATTGTTGTTAAAAAAGTGGTCGATATGCGATCGCAGAATGGATCTACAGACTGCAGATCTACCGCATAAATTCTCGAATGTTTATGGAGTGTCAAATCTGCGGTGCATTTTGGTACCGCAGATAAAGAATGCGGACCGCATTTTGGTCGTATTCCGTAACAGAACCAGTGAAAATTCTGAAGCAAATATGCGGACCGCATGTTGATTCTGCGATCGTAGATGCGACCGCAGAATTGAGTCGGCCCAGAAAATTTTATAAAATTTGACTCGACCCCTTCTTTAATATAACACCTTTCTCATTCATTTTATCATATCTTCTTACCAAAGTTAGAGAGAGAAGAGAGGGGTTTTAGAGAGAGAAGTCTTTCATCTTCAAGAATTGTTCCAACCATTTTGTCCAAAGAATTCTAGGGCAAAGATTCAACTTCCCCAATCTTTACAAGGTAAGAACCCTAACTATTTTCTCTGATTTTTAGTTTTAAAATGGGTAAAGAGAGGTTTGCATATAATAGCTTTTGAAAATGGAATTTTACACTAATGCATGATTATTGAACTTGATATTTTAGTAAAAAGGAAGTGAATAGACGTAAGAGTCTGCAAAACAAGGTCGGCAAAGATAGGATAGCTTGGGTAAGCATAAAGTAGGAAGTTAAAGGAAGAAAACTCGACACCAGGTATGTATGGCTAATTTTCATTCTTGTAAAATCGCCCATATGTGTGCAATTTGTTTGGTTCGTGTTAATTTGACAAATTGTGTGAAATTCTTGATGTTGTTGTTGGGTATTCAAATTTGTTGTTGAACTATGAGTGATGTAGTATGGGATATGAACCAAAAGATAAACGAGAGTTGAAATTGGTAAAGAATTGTGAATAATGGTTATGATGGCATATATGGTACCTTGTGGAAAAGAACGAAACACTTGTCATGTGGTAAGTTGTTGAACATAACAATATGAACATTCTCAATTTTGGAAACATTGTAACTTGGTTGTGATATTGGTTTGAAAAGTAATTGAGAACATGAGCCAATTTGTAAGTTACTTATTTGAACTTGTTGTAATTGTGTGTAGTGCCTTATCTGTTGTTTGTGATTCTTGTGTTTGAAACTGTACGGTGGGATAGGGTTGCACGCCGCAACATGAAGAAATAAAGTGTAGGTTGGGGTGATAAGGGTGACCGAGGTAATAAGGGTGGACGAGGTAATAAGGATGGAAAACGATCAAAATCGCAAATGAAATTGATATAAAATCATTGATATGAAATTGTGAAAGGAGACAGCAGGAGAGTTTGCAACATATGGGGCACTGATTGCATTCTTTGACTACTTGGGATTTATGTGGTTGATTGGTTGTTGTTCTACTTGTTGACCTTAAACGTGGTCGTGTTGAGAATTATCTGAAATGAGTAAAATGTGGAAAACATGGTTAGTTGGTTTAATTGATTCTTGATGTAATTTATTGGCTGTCTTGTCATCGCGATTCTTGTTTAACGACTTGAGTTTACTTGGGACAAAGTTTGTCCATACATACCAGTACAATTCAAGTGTACTGACGTCCCTTTTCCCAGTGACGCTACATTCGTGTTATGGTTGTAGATGGATAAGTATCAGGCACTTCAACTCATCGGCAGTAGTATCCATCATCTTCCACTGCCAGTTTTGGTGAGCCCCTTTCTTCCTCGGGGCCCTGTGTGGTTCACGCCACTTTTGTTTAGACTTCATTTTGGTTTTGCAAGGTATAGCCGAAGCCTTGTTACCGACAAGTATTGTATTCCCTTTTGTATTCTAGAGGCTCTATAGACATATAAACTGTGGGATTCCAGTCTTATGTATATATATTACGTCGGGCGTTGTAAAAAAAACTGTAAACTTGTTAATGAATCACTCGCATGGTTATGTTTGTATATTGTGAAATCAGTTATAATTGGTAAGATATTTGGTTAACGAGAATCAATCAACACAGGGGTAACGCGTGGGAATGAAGGCACCCAGGTCCGCTTGACTGGGGCTACCCGGTCAGGCGCCGGCTATGTCCCCCAATTTGGGGCGTGACACACAATACCTCAACTCAGGTTACCACGCGAGACTTATACACAAGACCATACATTCGAAGGCTCACAGGCCGCTAAATACTCTCTCAAATGTTTCCCATAGTACCACATTCAACAATACTTTATTTTTGATGAACTTCCCGTGATTTTTTTTTGAATTCGTTATCATTACTCTCCAATGCGAATACATAGAATCCCATCATTCACATAATATAACACAGGTCTTGATATTTTCTAACGAAACAACCGTCTTTAGCCGCATGCACAACCTTGAAACACCTGACTGTTACAAGCGAAAAATCTTGAACACCGCAAGGCTATTCTCGGGCGTCTTCGCCCTTATTCACTTATAGTTCAACTGTCTTGTTATAACTCTAACATCGCAGAACATGATTATATACAGGTACAGTTAGCTATCGCCCATTTCTATACACCGAATCATTCTTTAGAAACAGCCGTTCAAAACATTCTAGCATTTCTTCACATCTACGAAGCACCATAACCTTTATCAGAATTTTCCCAACATGCTTGGAGACAGAATCAACACAGCACACAACAGTACAATCAGTTAATCAATAACAGCCTCCCCAACTTAGCTCGGAGCCATACATCAAAGCACTTTTAGCCACTCATAGCATTGTTACTCAATTGATGCTCCAATGTTATAGTGATATTAAACTCAAGTAATTTACTGTCACGACCCGGATTTTTCCCCAACATCGGGATCGTGATGGCGCCTACTCGTGGTAGCTAGGCAAGCCACTGTATTCATACTAACCTGTTTTTAACACAATTTCGTAATTTATTTATCAACAAACCATAACTTTAATTAAATAAGTGCGGAATACTATATTGAATTAGAAATAACTAGTTACAAGGTAAAAAAAATCATACTGAAATCCTATACCCAAGACGTGGAGTCACCAACTCACGAACTACTATTGAATACTACACATAAAAGTTTGAAAGAAATATAACATAATTCTGTTTGTCTCGGAATAAAGAGACTACAGCTAGTAATAAGTAAAGAGAGAGACGCCGGGCTTACGGACGTCTGCAAGCTACCTTGGTCTCAAATGTGATCAACTCCCACGCAATCTATTTACTGCTGCTGCTCCTGATCGTAACCTGGACCTGTGAAAAAACGCACAGAAGTGTAACATCAGCACAACTGACCCTATATGCTGGTAAGTGCCTGGCCTATCCCGGCGAAGTAGTGTCAAGCCTAGGACCAGACACCCACATAAACCTGTGAAGTTCAATACATATGTATACCACAGAATAACAAGAAATAGCCAAGTAATAACACAATAAGGAATATTTCAAATAACTCAAAAATTAACAACAGTTAATAAGTTCACAAGGAAAACAAAGTAAAATGGAAACACAAGTAATATCAAGTCAAGGAATAGCGAGCAGTTGCACGGCATCACCCTTCGTGCTTTTACTCTCATCCTCACCAAATAAGCAAATAAAGTACACGACATCACCCTTCATGGTTTTACTCTTATCCTCACATCCAGAGTACGGCATGATCCTTCGTACATGGTTCAATAACAGGGCACGGCATTATCCTTCGTGCATAATCAATAAAACATGGCACGGCATTAACCTTCGTGCATAATTAATAAAACAAGGCACGGCATCACCCTTCGTGCATTATCACTCTTCCTCACCCAAATAACAATCACAGTTAAGGGCAAAGAAAGAAGCAGAAATCCATAAATTGTCCCAACAAGGGCAATCAATAATTATCTTCACAACAAGTCCGGACAAGGGAGAACAATAACAATTCTACAACCTGGCAAAGGTTTAACAATTCATCTGTAAATTTTCAACGACTCACGGTCATACTAGACGCCAGTGTATGGATGCTCGTCACCACAGCCCATACACCGCACTCGATCACATAACACATAACACATAATCCTATTCCCTCAATCTAGGATAGAACAAACACTTACCTCGAATGTTTATGAACAATTCAATCCGTGGAAATATCTTTTTCTTTCAAATTTGGCTCCAATCCAATCGTATCTATACACAATTGATTTAATATCGTCAATACTACTCAACAAACTAATTCCTAAGACCAAATACAACTTTACAACATTCTGCCCGAAATAGTGAATTTTGACCCCGGGCCCACATGGTCGAAACTCGGGGTTAGGACCAAAATCCGGTTACCCATCCCCCCACGAGTTCATGTATATGATTTGTTTCAAAATCAGACCTCAATTCGAGGTCCAATTTCCCAATTTATGAAAAACCCTATATTCTAACAAAAACAAGAGAATTCTACCATGAAAACCTTTGATTTCTATTGAAAAACATGTTTAATAATGTTAGGAATTGAAAGAATTAAGTAAAAAGTGACTTACAATTGTTTTGACGAAGAAGGAATCCGTGAAGAATCGCAAATGGGTGTTTTTGTTTTGTAAAAAGTGAAGAAATGAACTGAAAATCGTGTTTTACAGTCTCTGTGTTCGCATTTGCGAACATGGGTTCGCAATTGCGAACCCCGACCAATTTCTGGAGTTTGAAAAATAAGCTAAGGCTGGGAAGTTCGAATTTGCGAACTTTTGTTCGCATTTGCGAAGCCAAGACAAATCTGGGGGCTTCGCATTTGCGAACATTTGTTCGCATTTGCGAACAAGGCTGGGTTGAGGGACCTTCGCATTTGCGAAGAATGCTTCGCATTTGCAAAGCATGCCTTTTCACTGGAGGCCTCGCAATTGCGAGGTTTGGTTCGCATTTGCGAACCCAAACGGTCCTGAGCACCCTTTGTATTTGCGACCAAGGGTTCGCATTTGCGAACCCTGCCACCTTCGCAATTGCGAGAAATACTTCGCAATTGTGAAGACAACAGTTGGGTGAAAAACCAGCAGTGCAAAAACTCAGAATTTCATCCAACGACCTATCAAATCTTTACCCGAGCTCCCCGGGCTCCAAACCAAACATGTATACAACATCAAAAACACATTATGAACTTGTTCGTGCGATCACCTCGCCAATATCACATCGTTTTCATCAAATCAAGCCTCAAATTCATAATTTTCATACTTTTGGTTTTTTCAAAACTTTCAAACTTGGAACTCAAGGTCCAAAACATCTCAAACGACATCCGAATGTCACCAAACTTTACAGAAACCACATATATAATATTTAAGACTTGTACCGGGCATCCTTTAACAATTACATCAAAAACAATTTCATAGAAAAATTCATAACTTGGGGCTCTAGGCCTCAGAATTCGACTCCGGACGCATGTCCAAGTCCCATATTTTCCTACGGACCTCTCGGGACCATCCAATCTCGGGTCCGGATCCGTTTACCAAAAATGTTGACCGAAGTCAACCATATCAATATTAATATCATTTTTATCCAAATTTCTCATAGAATTCATATTTTCTATCACAAAAATCTTTCCGGCTACATGCTCGGATTGTGCACATAAATCGAGGCAACATAGAATGAGGTTTTCGAGGCCTCAGAAGCTCGAAATAATTAATAAAATAAGTGATCATCCTCGAACGAACAAAAGAAAGAAGTACCTGAGTCAGGAAACAAGTGTGGGTAGCGGCTCCGCATATCAGACTCGGACTCCCAGGTCGATGCCTCAGGAGGTTGACCTCTTCATTGAACACGCACAGAAGGACAACTCTTCGACCTCAACTGTCGAACCTGCCGGCCTAGAATAGCCACCAGCTCCTCCTCGTAAGATAGATCATTGTCCAATAGGACAGTACTGAAGTCTAACACATGTGTGGGATCGTCGTGGTATCTCCGAAGCATAGATATGTGAAAATCTGGATGCACGGCTGATAAGCTAGGCGGCAAAGCTAATCTATAAGCCACCCCTCCCACTCTGTCTAGAATCTCAAATGGACCAATATACCTAGGGCTGAGCTTGCCCTTCTTCCCGAACCTCATCACGCCCTTCATAGGCGACACCCGGAGCAATACTCGTTCACCAACCATGAAATCTACATTTCGAACCTTACGATCCGCATAAGTCTTCTGCCTGGACTGAGCTGAACGCAATCTCTCCTGAATAGTCTTGACCTTATCCAAGGCCTCCTGAACTAAGTCTGTACCCAACAACCGAGCCTCTCCCGGCTCAAACCATCCGACTGGAGATCGACATCGCCTACCATACAATGCCTCATACGGGGCCATATGGATGCTAGACTGGTAGCTGTTGTTGTAGGCAAACTCTGCTAATGGCAGAAACCGGTCCCACGAGCCTCCGAAATCAATAACACAAGCTCGAAGCATGTCCTCTAGAATCTGAATAGTCCTCTCGGACTGGCCATCCGTCTGAGGATGAAATGTTGTACTCAACTGAACCTGGGTGCCTAACTCCCGCTGGACCGCTCTCCAGAACCGCGAGGTAAACTGCGTACCCCGATCAGAGATAATAGATACCGGCACCCCATGGAGACGAACAATCTCCCTAATGTAAACCTCCGCTAACCTCTCCGACGAGTAGGAGACAGATACTGGAATAAAGTGTGCTGACTTGGTCAGCCTATCAACAATGACCCAAATAGTATCAAATTTCCTCCGAGTCAAAGGAAGTCCAGTAATGAAGTCCATTATGATCCGCTCCCATTTCCACTCGGGAATTTCAATCCTCCGGAATACACCACCAGGTCTCCGGTGCTCATATTTCACCTGCTGACAATTTAGATACCGAGCGACATACGCAACGATATCTTTCTTCATTCTGCGCCACCAATAGTGTTGCCGTAAGTCCTGGTACATCTTCGCGGCGCCTGGGTGAATAGAATACCGCGAACCGTGGGCCTCCGCTAAGATCAACTCTCGAATCCCTTCGATATTGGGCACACAAACTCGACCCTGCAATTTTAATACCCCATCATCATCTAGACTTACCTGTGTGGCACCTCCCCGTTGTACTGTATCTCTCAACTCACGCAAATGAGGACCATCAAATTGCCTCTCACGGATACGCTCAATTAAAGAAGAACGAGCGACCGTGCAGGCTAACACCCTGCTAGGCTCAAAAATGTCTAATCTCACGAACCGGTTGGCTGAGGCCTGGACATCTAGAGCTAATGGTCTCTGACTGACCGGAATGTATGCAAGGCTACCCATGCTAGCATACTTTCTACTCAATGTATCGGCCACCACATTGGCCTTACATGGGTGATATAAGATAGTAACGTCATAGTCTTTTAGCAACTCTAACAATCTCCGCTGTCGTAGATTCAACTCCTTTTGCTTGAACAAGTACCTGTAGGCTTTTGTGATCAGTGTACACCTCACATGTCACACCATATAGATAATGCCTCCGGATCTTTAAGGCATGAACCACTGCTGCTAACTCAAGATCATGAACTGGATAATTCTTCTCATGTATCTTTAACTGCCTCGAAGCATAAGCGATAACCTTACCATCCCGCATCAATACCGCTCCAAGCCCTGTACGAGATGCGTCACAATAAACTGTATAAGGCCCTGCACCTGTAGGTAGAATCAACACGGGCGCGATGGTCAAGGCTGTCTTGAGCTTCGAAAGCTCACCTCACACTCTTCCGACCACCTGAACTAGGCACCCTTCTGGGTCAACCTGGTCATCGAGGCTGCAATAGAAGAAAACCCCTCTACAAAATGACGCTAGTAATCTGCTAATCCCAAGAAACTCCGGATCTCGATCAGCGAGCTGGTCGAGGCCAATTCCGGACTCGCCTCAATCTTCTTTGGGTCTACTCGAATACCTTCCACCGATACAATGTGACCCGTAAATGCTACCGAACTCAGCCGAACTTACATTTAGAAAATTTGGCATATAGTCGGTTATCTTTCAGAGTCTGAAGAACCACTCTGAGGTGTTGCTCGTGCTCTTCCTGGCTGCGGGAGTACACCGGGATGTCATCTATAAAGACTATCACGAACAGATCTAAGTAAGGCTTGAATACCCGATTCATCAACTCCATGAACGCTGCTGGGGCATTGGTCAACCCGAAGGACATGACCAAGAACTCATAATGCCTATATCTAGAGCGAAAGGCTGTCTTAGGAATGTTAGCCGCCCTGATCTTCAGCTGATGGTAGCCTGACCTCAAGTCTATCTTTGAAAATACCTTGGCACCCTGAAGTTGGTCAAATAAATCATCAATTCGCGGAAGTGGATATTTATTTTTGATAGTCACCTTGTTTAACTGCCGGTAATCAATACACATCCGCATCGAGCCATCCTTCTTCTTTACGAATAATACAGGTGCTCCCCAGTGGGAAACACTGGGCCTGATAAAGCCCTTCTCAAGAAGTTTTGCATCTGATCTTTCAAATCTTTTAGCTCCGGCGAGGCCATACGATAGGGTGGAATAGAGATAGACTGAGTGCCCGGTGCCAGATCAATACAGAAATCAATATCCCTGTCGGGTGGCATGCCCGGCAGGTCTGAAGGAAAAACCTCAGGAAACTCCCGTGCAATAGGGACCGACTCAATGGAAGGAACCTCTGCGCTGGAATCACGAACATAAGCCAGATAAGCTAGACACCCCTTCTCGACCATGCGTCGAGCCTTAACATAGGAAATAACAGTGCGAACGGAGTGGCTTGAGGTACCTTTCCACTCTAATCGGGGTGATTCTGGCAAGGCTAAGGTCACAGTCTTAGCATGACAATCTAGAATAGCATGGTATGGGGACAACCAGTCCATCCCCAATATGACGTCAAAATCTACCATATCCAAAAGCAACAGATCAACACGGGTCTCAAGACCCCCAAATATAACTACGCACGAACGATGCACTCGGTCGACTACAATGGAGTCACCCACCGGTGTAGCCACGTAAACCGGAATATCCAGAGCATAGCTGGGCACGACCAAATACGGTGCAAAGTAGGAAGACACAGAGGAATATGTAGATCCCGGGTCAAATAATACTGAAGCACCTCTGCCACACACAAGAATAGTACCTGTAATCACAGCATCTGATGCCTCTGCCTCTGGCCTGGCTAGTAAAGCATAGAATCGGGGATCCGCACCTCCCTTCTGAGCTGCGTCTCTAGGACGACCATCAACTGGCTGACCTCTACCTCTCGTTGGACGGTCTCCATCTCTACGGTCTCGACCTCCACCTCTATAATCTCTACCCCCACCTCTGGCTGGCTGGGCAGGCTGAGGGTCAGCTGGGGCCTGTATCATAGGACGAGGACCTCGCCGCTGAGAGTTGCCCGCTGCTAAAGGGCAATACCTGATAAAATGACCCGGGTCACCACAACCGTAGCAACTCTTAGACTGATAGGGCTGCTGGCCCCGACGACCTGAATGGCCTCCACGAACACTCCGAAGAGGCCGAGCATTAATAGGAAGCTGGTCCGAATAATGCCCCCGAAAACCACGATCACTTGGTCCACCCTGTGAAGCCTGAAGGGCGGAATGAAAAGGCCTGGAAGACTGGCCTCTATCAAAGGATTCTCTGCCACCAGAGGAAGAACCACCAAACCTGCCTGAATGACGAGGCCTCTTATCTGAAGAATAACCGCCTCCCCTAGCAAGAGCCATCTCAACTCTGCGTGTTGCATTGGCTGCCTCCTGAAATGATATGTCACTCCCCACGCCCATAGCCATCTGGAGTCTAATCGGCTGATTAAGCCCATCTATAAACCTGCGGACCCTCTCCCGCTCCGTGGGAAGTATCACCACCGCATGACGAGCCAAATCGACAAATCTCATCTCATACTGTGTAACTGTCATAGTGCCCTAATGGAGGCGCTCAAACTGCCTCCGAAGTACATCCCGCTGAGTAGCAGGGAGAAACTTCTCCATAAATAGTTCCGCAAACCGATCCCATGATAAAGCTGGGGACCCTGCTGGTCGAGTCAAGCAATAATCTCTCCACCAAGTCTTGGCGGATCCTGCAAGCCTGAATGTACAGAAGTCAACTCCATTTGACTCCACGATCCCCATAGTCTTGGGAATCTCATGGCAACTGAATAGAAAATCCTGGGGATCCTCGGATGAAGCACCGCTGAAGGTGGTGGTGAATAGTTTGGAGAACCGATCAAGTCTCTACAAAGCATCCGAATTCATGGCCGCTCCATCACCGCCCTAAGCTGGAATACCTGGCTAAACTGCCATATTTGGCTGAATCACTAGGGCATGGGCCTGAGGAGCTGTCTGCTTGGGAGTACGTGTAACAGGAGTCTGAACCCCTCCTCCAGCATGAGAAGTGGCTGGTGCAATTGGTAACAACCCCGCTCTAGAGACACTGCTGTCCATAAATCCCGCTATTCTGATCAAGGCATCCCGGAGATCTGGAGTAATTAAAGCCTCTCCTGGGACCTGAACTGGGCCCACTGGAACTGCTGGAACCGGAACCTCCTCGTCAATCTCAATACGAGGCTCCACCTCTGGGGTAGCTGCCTGGGGCTGAGCTCTACCCCTACCATGGCCTCTGATACGGCCTTGGCCCCTGCCCCTCACGGGAGCTGTCTGGGGCTCGGGCTGCTGGTCAGCGGACGAAGAAGCGCGTGTCCTCACCATCCGCGAAAGGACAGAATAGAAATTCAATCAATAATTGAGGAACAAGTCGCACGACAAGAAAGAACAAATGAGAGACTCTTTCCTAACTCAATAGACTTTGGAGGACAAGTACGGACGTCTCCGTACCTACCTCTCAAACTCTACTAAGCTTGTTCGTGAGTGGTGAGACCTATGTAACCTAGAGCTTTGATACCAACTTGTCACGACCCGGATTTTTCCCCAACATCGGGATCGTGATGGCGCCTACTCGTGGTAGCTAGGCAAGCCACTGTATTCATACTAACCTATTTTTAACACAATTTCGTAATTTATTTATCAACAAACCATAACTTTAATTAAATAAGTGCGGAATACTATATCGAATTAGAAATAACTAGTTACAAGGTAAAAAAAATCATACTGAAATCCTCTACCCAAGACGTGGAGTCACCAACTCACGAACTACTATTGAATACTACACATAAAAGTTTGAAAGAAATATAACATAATTCTGTTTGTCTCGGAATAAAGAGACTACAGCTAGTAACATAAGTAAAGAGAGAGACGACGGGCTTGCGGACGTCTGCAAGCTACCTTGGTCTCAAATGTGATCAACTCCCACGCAATCTATTTACTGCTGCTGCTCCTGATCGTAACCTGGACCTGTGCAAAAACGCACGGAAGTGTAGCATCAGCACAACCGACCCCATGTGCTGGTAAGTGCCTGGCCTATCCCGGCGAAGTAGTGACAAGCCTAGGACCAGACACCCACATAAACCTGTGCAGTTCAATACATATGTATACCACAGAATAACAAGAAATAGCCAAGTAATAACACAATAAGGAATATTTCAAATAACTCAACAATTAACAACAATTAATAAGTTCACAAGGAAAACAAAGTAAAATGGAAACACAAGTAATATCAAGTCAAGGAATAGCAAGCAGTTGCACGGCATCACCCTTCGTGCTTTTACTCTCATCCTCACTAAATAAGCAAATAAAGTACACGGCATCACCCTTCGTGCTTTTACTCTCATCCTCACATCCATAGTACGGCATGATCCTTCGTACATGGTTCAATAACAGGGCACGGCATGATCCTTCGTGCATAATCAATAAAACATGGCACAACATTAACCTTCGTGCATAATTAATAAAACAAGGCACGGCATCACCCTTCGTGCATTATCACTCTTCCTCACCTAAATAACAATCACAGTTAAGGGCAAAGAAAGAAGCAGAAATCCATAAACTGTCCCAACAAGGGCAATCAATAATTATCTTCACAACAAGTCCCGACAAGGGAGAACAATAACAATTCTACAACCTGGAAAAGGTTTAACAATTCATCTGTAAATTTTCAATGACTCACGGTCATACTAGATGCCAATGTATGGATGCTCGTCACCACAGCCCATACACCGCACTCGATCACATAACACATAACACATAATCCTATTCCCTCAAGCTAGGATAGAACAAACACTTACCTCGAATGTTTATGAACAATTCAATCCGTGGAAATGTCTTTTTCTTTCAAATTTGGCTCCAATCCAATTGTATCTATACACAATTGATTTAATATCGTCAATACTACTCAACAAACTAATTCCTAAGACCAAATACAACTTTTACAACATTCTGCCCCTGGAATAGTGAATTTTGACCCCGGGCCCACATGGTCGGAACTCGGGGTTAGGACCAAAATCCGGTTACCCATCCCCCCACGAGTTCATGTATATGATTTGTTTCAAAATCGGACCTCAATTCGAGGTCCAATTTCCCAATTTATGAAAAACCCTATATTCTAACAAAAACAAGAAATTCTACCATGAAAACCTTTGATTTCTATTGAAAAACATGTTTAATGATGTTAGGAATTGAAAGAATTAAGTAAAAAGTGACTTACAATTGTTTTGATGAAGAAGGAATCCGTGAAGAATCGCAAATGGGTGTTTTTGTTTTGTAAAAAGTGAAGAAATGAACCGAAAATCGTGTTTTACAGGTCTCTGTGTTCGCATTTGCGAACAAGGGTTCGCAATTGCGAACCCCGACCAATTTCTGGAGTTTGAAAAATAAGCTAAGGCTGGGAAGTTCGCATTTGCGAACATTTGTTCGCATTTGCGAACACTGGCAGTTCGCATTTGCGAACATATGTTCGCATTTGCGAACCAGGCTGGCCTCCAGGGACTTTCGCATTTGCGAACAAGGCTGGGCTGAGGGACCTTCGCATTTGCGAAGAATGCTTCGCATTTGCGAAGCATGCCTTTTCACTGGAGGCCTCGCAATTGCGAGGTTTGGTTCGCATTTGCGAACCCAAACGGTCCTGAGCACCCTTCGCATTTGCTACCAAGGGTTCGCATTTGCGAACCTTGCCTTGACCTGCCACCTTCGCAATTGCGAGAAATACTTCGCAATTGCGAAGACAATAGCTGGGTGAAAAACCAGCAGTGCAAAAACTCAGAATTTCATCCAACGACCTATCAAATCTTTACCCGAGCTCCCCGGGCTCCAAACCAAACATGTACACAACATCAAAAACACATTATGAACTTGTTCGTGCGATCACCTCGACAATATCACATCGTTTTCATCAAATCAAGCCTCAAATTCATGATTTTCATACTTTTGGTTTTTTCAAAACTTTCAAACTTGGAACTCAAGGTCCAAAACATCTCAAACGACATCCGAATGTCACCAAACTTTACAGAAATCACATATATAATATTTAAGACTTGTACCGGGCGTCGGAACCACAATACGAGCCCGATACTAAGGTCAATTAATTCATTTCCTTTAACAATTACATCAAAAACAATTTCATAGAAAAATTCATAACTTGGGGCTCTAGGCCTCAGAATTCGACTCCGGACGCATGTCCAAGGCCCATATTTTCCTACGGACCTCTCGGGACCATCCAATCTCGGGTCCGGATCCGTTTACCAAAAATATTGACCGAAGTCAACCATATCAATATTAATATCATTTTTATCCAAATTTCTCATAGAATTCATATTTTCTATAACAAAGATATTTCCGGCTACATGCTCGGATTGTGCACGTAAATCGAGGCAATATAGAATGAGGTTTTCGAGGCCTCAGAAGCTCGAAATAATTAATAAAATAAGTGATGACCCTTTGGGTCATCACATTTACAAGCTTCGGCGGAGACTCGAATCATCAAAAATCCTAACTCTTTTGAAATTATTGTATTCATTCACACACAACAGCTAAACCCATTCTTTAGGTGACAAAATATTTTCTAAGTCCCAAATTTTTCCAAAACTTTCGACAGAATTTCCTGTGTAAGTTGGCCTATCCACCTGCCAGAGAATCACCAAAACCATCCTAACAATACATCTTCAACTCGACAAAACATCACAATGCATAACCACAACATAAATCTCATTACAACAAGAATTATATCATCAAAATTAGTACATGAACATGCGCTACAACTGCTCACATCATAATATATGTCAAATACCTTTCACCACAATACTCATAGCACCACCAATTAAGTTTTCTTGAGTCTGAACTCATACTACCACATGTAGTGCACTTTAAATTTTCGCTAAGAGGCAATGAACACATTCCACACGCCCATAGCTTGGGTTACATATCAAATCACAATAAGAACTGAATACCTTACAGCTCTCCCATTATCAAACTGCCATTTGCACAATTAAGATCAATACCGATCGTATGAACTTCATAATACCGGCTCGCTAAATTAGCACCATGGTGCTCAAGACATAGACAAGGATCCGGCCTCAAGTCCTCCGGACAGGCCCAAAATGAACTCATAGAGATTATATCTCATCCCTCGATTGGGGAATCATAAGCCATCAAGGCAAATTTATCACTAAGCACTCGAGTGCACTTACAGACGTGTGGAAGGAATTTCAAGAATTACATCTCAAGCAAAATCAAGTACGCACGATAAGAATTTCAAGAATTTGAAACTTTTCTAAAAGGTTTGCAGCCTCCCGAGGATAAGTACAGGCGTCCCCGTACCGATCCATAAGACTCTACTAAACCGGCTCATGACCCGCGAGACCTGATAACCTAAGCTCTGATACCAACTTGTCACGACCCAAACACCGATCGTGATGGCGCCCAACACCTTGCTAGGCAAGCCCAACAATCTTATCCATTTAAACCAGCCAATTATAAGAATAATACTAATTAATCGGCGTAATTAGCCTGTTTCATAACAAATCAAGAAGTGAGGAAACGAAATACGCAAATACAGTCCCAACCAATCATGGTGTCACAAGTCTGAGCCTCTAGAAATGAGACCTACTACACAATCAAGTCTAGGCACAATGGAAACAACAAAAATGATAAAGAGGAAGAGGTCAGGTACTGCGGACATCGGCAGCTACCTCGAAGTCTCCACGGAATGGTAATAATAAAGCAGTTGCGATATCTCAACTACCCTCCTGAACCTTTTTATCTGCACAAAAAGTGCAAGGGACTCGGGTGATATATTTCAACTTAGTGAGTAATAATAATAAATAACAACTAAAAGTGAGAACACATGTACTATCACTAAACAGTTCTAAGGGTAACCTCATAGGTAAGTCATCTCTACAGCGAATACCCCCATCTCCAGTCCACATCTATCTCACCGTGGTCCGACACTAACCTAGTCCTCGCTCATACTGCTATGGCGTACAGCCAATCCAATGTATATATGTGTGTTTACATATTTCTGTAATGCGATGTATATACATGTATAATGCTGCAACGTGCAGCCTGTTCCAATATATATAACGCTGCGGCGTGTAGCCCGCTCCAATATATAACGCTGCAGCGTGTAGCCCGCTCCATTTAACATCGACGACGCTCATTGGGGGTGTATAGAGACTTCGGAATGGCTCCCTCGGCCCAAGCGCTATGATGCTGCGGCGTGCAGCCCGATCCACACATATATTACTGCGGCGTGCAATCCGATCCAATATATATATATATATATATATATATATATATATATATATATATATATATATATATATATATGTGTGTATGTGTATGTGTGTGTGTGTGTGTGTGCGTGTGTGCTGCTGTGGCGTGCAGCCCGATCCAATAATGTATACCAGCGCCCACTGAGAATGTGTGCAGACTCCGAAGGGGCTCATACAGCCCAAGCGCAATAATACTGCAGCGTGCAGTCCATCCCACTTGTATATTATGCGGCGTGCAGTCCGATCCACATATATATATCACTGCGGCGTGCAGTCTGATCCAATATATATAGTGCTATGGTTTGCAGCCTTATCCAACATATATATATATATATATATATATATATATATATATATATATATATATATATATATATATATATATATATATATATATATATAATATCTCATAGTGGGTTCTCGACCCTATCCCAGTAAATATAAACTTGGCCTCTCAGGCCCAATATAATATCTCATAGTGGGTCCTCGACCCTATCTCAGTCAGAATAGACTTGGCCTCTCAGGCCCACTCAGCTAGAATAGGGAATCCTTCCCCAGGTAGTCTTGTCAAAGTATACATCTAGTACTGGCTCATGATATGCTATACAGCTATAACTACGGCTGAGTGTATGTATCCAGCATGATATATTACGTCTGGGTGTATGTACCCAGGATGATATACTATGGCTGAGTGTATGTATCCAGCATGATATAAGGGTTACCTAGCTCTACATGTTTCCCTAATACTTTTACAGATCGGCACAAGGCCCAAAATATGGCTACCAGCCCAACTACACAGTTATAAGCTCACTCACAGTCATAATACACAGTAAACTATCAGTCGGGAAGGACCATGTCCAATCCCCCAATCACAATGTCACTACGCCCATCACGTGACACGTGTCTTATCTTAACATAGCACTGTAAAGTGCAAGTACGGGGTTTCAACCCTCAGTACATTGTTTATTACCACCACTCACCTCCAACCGGTAGAAGTCCTAGCTTTCTTTGCGCTTGCTTCGCAATTCACCCGCTTCGGATGCCAAATCTGCTCCAAATCAATAAGAATACATCAATATAGGCTAATTAGACATAACCCAATCGAAATAACTCGATTTACACCAAAACCCACAAAGTTGTCAAAACACAACTTTTGGTACGCTTCTCGGAAAATTATGAAAGTTATATTTTCGGAATCATTATCTGAACACGAGTCCATACATTTAAAGTTTTCCAAAATCGGACTCCGTTTGCCCATTCAAATCGACATTCTATCATAACCCTGGCTTAGGGCTAAATTCCCCCTTTAATTCATTCAATTTCAGTGAAATAGAGAAGAATTCTAAGATAAAAACTCATATTTGAACAATAAAACTTACCTCCGATGATAACCCGATGAATACCCAGCAATTTCCCGTAAATTTCTCTCTCTAAGACTCCACAATGGAGTTTTATGAATGAATGGCCGCGACTGAAATGTTCTGGACTTAAATTCACTGCCAGGCATTTTTACCCTAAGCGATCGCAGCCCTTGGCTCGCGATAGCGATGCACAACTTCTGGGCAACCAACTTTTTCCTCTACGTGATCGCGTGGGCTCGGCCGCGATCGCAGTGCTCAACCCAGCAACCCTACATGATCGCATCCTAACGATCGCGATCGCACTGCTTACGGATATGAACTTACGCGATCGCATCAATGACCTCGCCATCGCGATGCACAAACCCTCAACCCTACGCGATCGCATCACTCTTCCTGCGATCGCGAAGAACAATTTCCCAGCTTCACTCCAATACACTACGCGATCGCATGGCCAAGCCTGTGATCGCGATGAACAAAATCCTTCTACAATTTAGTGCAGCAATCAGCTGCTCACTTTGGCTCAAAATGGTCCGTTTGGACCCCCGAATACATCCCGAGGCTCCCGGGAACCCGACGAAAACCACCAACATACTCCATAGCACGATACAAACTTGTTCCAATCCTAAAACCATGCCCTTAAACACGGAAATCATCGAATCCAAGTGAATTCAAGCCAAAGATTTCATTTAAACTTCCACAACCAACATTTGATCAAAAGCCCGACCAAACGACCTACGAATGACCTAAAATTTTGTAGGCACATCCAAAATCACCTAACGGAGCTACTGCAACTGTCGTAATTCCATTCCGACTCTCGGTCAAAATCTCACCTACTGGTCGGATTTCGCCAAAATTCAACCTTAGCAAATTCAAGCCTAAAACTACACTAGGCCTCCAAATTCACTTCTGCTCGCTCTCCTAGCTCATAAATGACCTCCCGGAGCTGACTGAATTATCAGAATTCGATTCTGAGCTCTCTAACTCACAAGTCAACATCCAGTTGACTTTTCCCAACTATTCCTTCTTCTACATGACTATTTGCCTCATTTCCAACCAAATTAACTCCGAATTAACTAAAACTCACCAAACATGCATATTGAAACATTAAAAATCATTTAACGGTGATAACGATGTGATAACTCACATGATGACGAGTCAGGTCATCATAGAGGCACCGGAGACCTCAACCAAACCCACCAACCAATCCGAAAATACATTATGGACTTGCCTAAGGCCTCAAATCATAACAAACAGCGCCAAAGTCACGAATTACACCATGATTCAAGCTTTATGAAATTTGAAACATCCAACTTCTATTCCTGATGTTTAAACCTATCAAAACACGTCCGATTGACCTCAAATTTTGCATGCAAATCATATTTGACAATACGGAACTACTCCAACTTTGTAATTTGATTCCGACCCCGATATCAAAACGTCAACCCTCGGTCAAACTCTCCAAAAACCTTCAACTTTCTATCTTTAGCCAAATGGTTTCAAAATGGTCTACATACCTCCGAATTCACTTTCGATCATGCTCCCAACTCCAGAATCACCACACGGAGCTATTCCCAATCTCGACAACACGAACAATCATCGATAACATTGAAACTTATTTCAAGCCAAACTTATGAAATTTCTTCTAAATTCTATCTTTCACAATAGACGCCAAAATTCTCCCGAGTTATCCAAAACCCGCACTGGGCATATGCCCAACTCTGAAATCATCATTTGAACCTGCTGGAACCTTCAGATCCAAATTTCGAGTTCGTTTACTCAAAATTCAAATCCTAGTTCATTCTTTTAACTTAAGCTTCAAAAATGAGAATTCTCTTCCCAATTCAACTCCGAACTTCCAGAAACTTAATTCTAACCATGCGTACAAGTTGTAACACCTGAAATAAAGATGTCCATGGCCTCCGACTGCCGAACGGAGCACTATTACTCAAAAATGATCATTCGGGTCGTTACGCTAGGCTTTCAAGCTCACTGTGAGTTTGTAATTAAACTAGAATCCATTTGGCTTGTGACTCTGAGACTTTCAGTGTTAAACTCTTTTTCTAAATGACCTAACGACTCTTTTTGTTTAATCTGTATGTTTATATATATGAGAAATTTCTCTTTCAAAAGGGTTTTTTTACCAACTAAGTGATTGATTCTGAAACCCCTTTATAAGGCTGATAAACGTCCACTGATTTTCCTTTAACTGAACCTCCTTTACCTTTCTTGACTTGGTTCATTCAATTAAACTTGAAGTTTTTGGTTTCATGGCTGTTTAATTGATTCGTTTACCATATTTGATACAAACCATGTACCATTATTGTTTTACATAAATAATTTCTATGTACTTACACCTTTTGTTCTACTTTGAAAGGTTTAATTGTAAATTTCTTTCCTTAACTAATTTCCACCCGTTGGAATCAGAATCTTTTACCAAAGAGAGATTGATTTCAATGATTTTTTTACCTTTCTTACTGGTTCTCTCTGCACTATAAAAGGGATTGAACTTCTGCACTTTAAAAGACCAGACTTTACATCTACACTCCAAATTGAATACTTTCTCATCTATACTTCAAGTTCAATACTTCGAACTTCTTTCTTTCAACATAGAAATTTACCTTACTAATTTGAATTCAACGCTCTGCATTGCTTGAGACCTTTTGGAACTGCTATTCTTCCAACTTGGCTTTTCAAAGACTACTGTTTTCTTACTTGTTTTCCTTTGAAACTGGTATGCTCTTTATTTAATTTTCTGCCTCAACCCTATGTGTTCACTTCACTGTTTCTGCATCCTTGTTTACTTTACTGCATGTGTTCAGGGATTTTTGCTAATTATTTTCCTTCCTTGCCTTTTCTATTGTGAATCCCTTCCCCTATTCCTTTCTATGTGTTTGATTTAAGGTTTTCTGTGTGGAAGTATCCTAATTACTACCCAGGTCATAACCTGATCCACAATGGATCCTAACTCCTATGTTGGCTAACATGTTTGTCTAGGGTGTGCCACAATTCCAAATTGCTGGGCATGACCACCATCCTGCCGTGGCTCTCCCTGATTCCCTCTCTATGCACTTACACTTATTCTTAGGACCTTAGGTTTTGCTCCTCTCTTATGAGCCATGCTTTGGGACCTTGAGTTCCCTCCAAACTTGGACATTTGAGGGCTGACATTTCCACACTACTCCATGATATTAATTCTGCAATGTGTTAGGGGTGTAAGCACTGTCCGGAGCCCTTTGAGACTCTTGGGAACTTTGACACATCGCAAATATGAGAAAGGATTTTGGAAATCAAATCCTGGAAGTTGGTTTATCTCATATTGTTGGACATTGGGTCTGAATTAGACTGTTTGGATGTAGCTAAAACTTCTGATGTAATTTTTACTTTTCTTTTTTGATTCATTTAGGTTTGTAATAATTTGAAATAACAATTGGGGATGCCTAGTGAAGGGATGGGGATTAACGCATGCAAAGGGTAGAAAACTTGCCAATAAGTTATTTATAATTTTCACATTCTGCATTTTAATAAACCTCATGCCTATTATTTCTGCATTCTGCATTTTAGAACTCACTCCTACAATCTTTTCTACATCATAGAAATTATGCCTATAACCTTTTCAGCATTTATGCACTTTTGCATCGTAAAAATTATGCCTATAAGCTTTTTTGCATTTTTGCACTTTTGCGTCGTAGAAATTATGCCTATAAATTCTGCATTTTACATTTTAGAAATTATGTCTATAAGTCCTACAATTCTGCCTTTTTTAGAAATCATGCCTATAAGTTCTACATATAGAAATCATGATCATAAGTTTCTGCACTTCTGCATATACATACTGCTAGGAAAACAGTCTCAGGTTTAATAAATAACCAACTTTACTCTAGATACCATGCCTATAGGACTCTTGCATTTATCTAATCGTTTAAAACCAATTTCGCTTAGAAATCATGCTTATAATAATAATCAACTGAACCACCTTCGTCTATTTCATTTACGAGTCTAAAATCAGTAATAAGGTCGTTAAAATCTGCAAATCTTTTATTTATAAAACCATCAACCTTTTTCCTAAAATCAGTATGCTCTATTAGATGTCATGCCTATAGGTCTCACTTAGGCAAAATATTAGGTAATTAATTGCATAAATTTTGGTAAACTACATCCAGACAAGTCTAATTCAGACTCCTCATTTGAGAAATGTGTGATAAATCATCCTAGCCTATGCTTTTAATTTAATTCAGACCAAACCAGAATTCGAAGTCATGCTATATTTGCTCTTTTAATTGAGGAGGCCTGTGCGAGCCTTAATTGCTATTTTTTCCCCCTAACTTTTTATGTGTTATTGCTTGTCACCTAGACTTTTATCCTTTTGAAACTCTGAAAATCCCCAACCCCCTTCCTTTAGGACTAATAGTCTCAATGGCTCTGAGACTGATAGGATTGGAACGGGTAATGGTATGCATTATTCAACGATAATATCATGCGCTTTAATACCATAACGAGATAGGAAAGGTAGACATGGATATGATGACCACACGATAACACCACGTGTATAAATGGTTATCAGGTATTGTGTGAGGTGATCCATGTTATTTATAAACCTAGGACCCCCTTTCCTCTTTACTTGTTCACTTACCCTTTTCCATAATTTTTAAGATGTTTAGTTTTCTTCAACTCTTTTACTTATTATGCACAAGCTCTTTTAATTTTCTGGTTTTCAGCACTGTTTCTTTTTAAACTTCCGCCCATTTTACTTCTTTGTCTGATTATTTACATTCGTTACTTGATCCCCATTTTTTTGCACTAATACATTCTTTTAACGACTATAAAACCACATATTCCCTAACTTCAGCATGTTTATTTGACCTTTATACATTCCTACTTGTAATCGTTATGTGGAAGTTGTATTGTACGTTTACTCGCTTTAAAGTCACAATTGTATTATGGCTGGGAACCACACTAGTGGATCTTGGGGGTGCCTAACACCTTCCCCCTGAGATAATTTCAAGCCCTTACCCATTCTCTGGTTCTTCGTTTATTTTAATTTTCTAAGTGTCCTAATGCACTAAATCATTAGTTGGCGACTCTTCTAAATCTCAAACCCAAATTCCCAAAAGCAATAGAGTTGTCCGCCCAAATGTCATAAACCCGATTATTCCTTTAGAAAAAAAGGGCATTGACACAATCACCAAGTAGTCTCTTTGTTCTCTTTGTCTATCTCTTTTCCTTTTGGTGTATTTTAATCTTGTTGGGAAGAAATTTTTGATTTTTTTTCTTGTTTCGTGGAAAGGTCATTGAACAAATTATTCGTGTCATTCGTCATAACTAGTTAGACATCATATTGCTAATTAGTCTACTTTGACCTAAATTATCCTTGACTAAGTAATTAGATTACTAGTTCCATTTTACATGTAAATTGCCTCTTCATTTCTGAAACATTGTTTGTAAGGCTTAACAATTTTTGTCGTTCAGCATGATATATGTCACGACTCGAAATTCTCTAAAGGCCGTAGTTCCATCGGACACAGCTATCAAGTAAGCCAACCAAGAATGCATAATTAAAATTTAGTTTTAGTATTTGCAGAAATTATTTTTCTTATACATTAAATAATTGATAATGAAAATTTTACAAAAATTAACACAAAGTCAATAAAAGCTTAATACTTACCAGAACCCAATTTCACAAGTGCATAAGCATCTACATGTAAGGAAATAAAATATATCATCCGTCTAAAATATAATGGACAAGAAATAAATAAAATATACTAAAAGGCTGCTATGCCCAGTAGGCCACTAGGGTTACATATACCTGTGCAACAACAATATAAAGAAGTATAGTATGAGTACGCAAACAACGTGTACTCAATGAGTATCCCGTCTAATCTCTAATAAGTAGAGACGAGATGGTCAAATTCGACATTTACTAGAGGTCAATTAACAATATACAAAAATGTGAGAAAATCATGGATTTATATGGTAGTTCTAACTCACGAAACTGAAAAACAGGTAAACACCTTTAACAAATAATAAAAGATTTTTCAAGGTTTACTTTTCATTATCTTATCAGTTTATATCAAGCCATGAAAGGCAATATCAACATTTAAAATTCTCAGGCAACAATATATATCATGCGCAAATCATGCCAAGGTCGACGGCCCGCTCCAATAGAAATCTAAACTGTGAACTGTTAAGGGTCGAACGGAACCATAGATGCATCTATTACCGTCCTCGTGAACTATCCATGACGCGGTAAAAAAAATTAATAATAACCCTGCTTGCAAATCAATCATGCGACGTAGGTTCACATAAAAATACATGCTCAAATAGCCAATTAAAGACTCATCAGTGAACACTTGTCCAATTAAAAGCCAGTCCGCTTTTAACAATTTGAGAAACTGAAGTTTAATTCTTTTTGAAATTTATTTACTAATTCAATGTGATCTGAGCAATCCAAGCTGTCAACGAGCTTAAAATTAATTAAAGTATAGCATGTTTTTGGGTCCTAACTACCCAGACAATAGCATAATAGTAGCTACGCACGGACTCTCGTTACCTCGTGCATACGTAGCCCCCACAAAAAGGAGCACATAATAAATTATTTCACATACGGGGACAATTCCCTCTTACAAGGTTAGAAAGGAGACTCACCTCGTTCAGAAGATCCATAATCAGCATTCCACGCCCTTCCGAAGACTCTACTTGATGCACCACACTTAAAACTAGCAAACGGTTATGCAAATCCATTGATATATGCTCAAATATTCATTGCAATCTAATTTATAGCAATTCCGAACTTCGATCAAAAAGTTGACCAAAATGCCCCGGCCCACGTGCCGGAATCCAAATTTGTTCGAAGATAAAATTACCCATGACCTTGGGAAATCAAATATATAGTTTACTCCTAATTCCATGCTAAAATATTTGGTAAAATCTAATTTATCAAGTTTCTAGGGTTTCTTCTAAAAATCCCAATTTTTCCACAATTTTCATGTCTAATTCCATGATATAATCTTGTTTTAACTTGGAAATAAGTAAGAGTAACACACCTTAACATAGATGACGAAATCCCTTCTTGAAGCTCTCCAAAAATCGCCCATGCATTGATGAAATGAAGAAATATGAGCTAAATTCGCTATAATACCATTCTGACATGGTATTTACTCATCGTGATTGCGGAAAATGCTTCGCGATCATGGAGAACTATTTTTCCAGGCCAAAATTTATGATTCGCGATCACGGAGAACAATTTTCCAGCCTTGCGGACAGCCTCTAGTAGAACAGCACACAACTCCCAATGATAAATGGTTAAATATTATGAAAATTAGACTCAAAGATATACAAGTTTCATGTGTTGGTCATTTCCCAATACCCTATAGATTTCTATGTATTATCAGTCAAAGTCAGCCCATGTGTAACACAACTTTCTTCTTCATCTTCCTAGACACCCTATATTGTAACAGCCATACCACTTTGTACACAAATCCAAATAATGAATGGTTTATCTTTTTAGAAATTCGATAAAATGGGCTACAACTTTTATTTTTACATCATCTCAAAATTCCCTATAGATAATGAAATATAGGCTTCCGAAGTCGAGTATGTGAAGCAGAATATTTACTCAACGCGATCGCGATTCACTGGCCCGTCTCACATTATACTCACCGCGACCGCGACCAATTCCCCACAATCGCGTGGAACACTTCTATATCAAAAAACTAATAGTTATAAATGGCCTAGAAATGGTATGAAACCACCCCGATATTCGTCTGAGCCCCACGAGACCCTGTCCGAACGTGCCAATAAGTCTGGAAACATATTACAGACTTAGTCGAGGCTTCCAATCACATCAAATAACATTGAAATCACGAATCACGCCAAAATTCATCTTTGTGAACTTTGAAATTTCTCTTTCACATTCGATGCCGAAACCTATCAAATCTTATTTGATTGACCCAAAACTTTGTAGGCAAATCATATTCGACACTACGAACCTGCTCCAACTTTCAGAATCGCATTCCGACCCCGATATCAATAAGTTTACTTCCGTTCAAACTTCTCAAAACCTTCAATTTTTTATCTCTAGACAAATAGCTCCAAAATGACCTACGGACAACCAAATTCACTTCCGATCATGCTTCCAACTTCAGAATCACCATGCGGAGCTACTCTCAGTCTCGGAATCCCAAACGAACATCGGTAACACTGAAATGCACTTCAAGTAAAACTTATTAAATTTCTTCCAAGATGACAACTTCCATAATAGGTTCCAAAACACTCTCGGGTCATCCAAATCCCGATCCGGGCATAGGCCCATCCGAAATCATTATAAGAACCTGCTGGAACCTTCAAATCCCAATTCCGAGGTCGTTTATTCAAAATTCAAATCCTAGTTGATTCCTTCAATTTTAAGCTTCCAGAATGAGAATTCCCTTTCAAAATCAACTCTAAGTTCCGGAAAATCAATTCCATCCATGCGTACAAGTCATAATACCTGAAATGAAGCTGTTCATGGCCTCAGACTGCTGAGCGACGTGCTAGAGCTCAAAACGACCGGTCGGGTCATTACATTCTCTCCCACTTAAACATATGTTAATGCTCGAAAGTGTTGAGAACTATACTGAAGTAGTTTGAAATCACTCTTCAACACCTCATGCATCTTCTCGTGCTACCACAACACAGTTGAGCACATTAGCTTGATCATGCAAATAAGCCTAAGAGACCAATTCCATCATTTGGAATTCTATGCCCGGCTTGTTCCAACCTAAGATCACCATATCAATCATTACATGTTGTACCCAAACATGGCTGCATAACTTTGCTGAATTCAACCCTAGCATCATTTTACTCAACGTACCACAATAACATTTTCTGATCAACTTAGTCAAAATTCCACGAATCCGATGCTCCCATTGCACCTTATGACCTACATATGTCTTGCTCTAACTCTTACAATACCGCCATGACAGAATAGATGTGTAGAAATTCGTAACCAACTAACGAGTCAACCAATCATTGAGTCTATACACCTAACAAAAGTCATCACCTAATTCTGAACCAAATAATGGTCTTAGCTCCTTAATATACTTTATATAATCGGATTGCACCGATCCTAAATCAAACGATCTCATCCCACCCATTATGAACTACTCCGGCTATAAGCCATCCCGGACATGATCACAAGTCTCATAGGATGCCATAATGTTCCAATAGGCTACCAATTAGAATGCGACACAAAAGGAAAATGAACTCTGAAATAGGAAATTCAACTACATCACTCACGGATTATACATGCGACACAGTCGACTTAATTAATCAAACACCCTGCTCGCGAATCATACATGCGATGTAGGCACACATCTAATATAACCTTTCCCCATATAATAGGAAATAAAACACATAAAATAGATACGGGAAATTGTACTCATCTTCACACTGTTACGGTGTGCAACCCAATCCGAACAACATTACCATGGCAGCATGCCACCCAATCCACACAATATTACTATGGCGGCGTGCCACCCGATCCATACATGGAAGTCACATAAACATTAAGCTAAATTGCTCGTTACAACAAAATACTGAATATCAGTCATAAACATGCTATGTGTATAATACCATTCCCTGAAAAGACATATAGCGCTATAATCCACAAACTCAAGCACAACTGAGGTGCGATATACAATCTCTGTCTGATCCACACATGCAACTCACATAAGGATATTGTCATGACCCAAACCCCGGTCACGATGGCACCCAACACATTCCTAGGCAAGACCGACCATATTTTTTCCATATTACCAGCCAATTATTAATTAATACTAATCAATTAAAGTAAATATCTTGTTTTCATAACAAAACAGCAAGTGCGGAAACAAAATACACAAAATACAGCCTAACAATCACGATGTCACAAGTTTGAGCCTCTAACATATGGAAATAGCCTATACAATCCAAGTCTAGACAGAATAGTAAAAGACATGATGATAGGGAGGGAGAGATCGGGTCTTGCAGACGCCGACAGCTACCTTGAAGTCTCCTTAGAATAATAATAATATAGCAGCTGTGATAGCTCAACTGCCCTCCTAAACACCTGTATCTGCACAAAAAGTGCAGGGGAGTGGGGTGAGTATATTTCAACTCAGTGAGTAATAATATTAAATAACAACTGAAAGTAAGAAAACATGTACTATAACTAAACAGCTTTAAGGGTAACCTCACAGGTAAGTCATCTCTATACCGATATGTCTAGTTCTAGTCCACAACTCTCACAATGATCTCACACTAACCTAGTCCTCACTCATACTGTTGGGGCGTGCAGTCCGATCCAACATATATAGCGCTGCGGCGTGCCGCCCGATCCAATATATAGATATAGTGTTGCGGCGTGCAGCCCGATCCAATATATATAGTGCGCTCACTAGGGGTGTGTGCAAACTCTGGAGGGACTCATTCAGCCTAAGCGCTATGATACTGCGGCGTGCACTCCAATCCATATATATATTACTACGGCGTGCAATCCGATCTAATATATATAGCGCTGCGGCATGCAGCCACACACACACACACACACACACACACACACACACACATATATATATATATATATATATATATATATATATATATATATATATATATATATATATATATATATATATATATATATATATATACGTACGTATTATGTAGCCCGATCTGATATATATATATATATATATATATATATATATATATATATATATATATATATATATATATATAATGTCGGGTTGGTTTGATCCAATATATGTATATGTATATAATGCTGCAGCGTGTAGCCCGATCCGGTATATATATCAATACCTCACAGCGGGTCCTCGACCCCATCTTAATCAATATAGACTTGGCCTCTCGGGCCCACTCAACTAGAATAGGGTATTCAACCCCAAGTAGTCTCACTTAGAGTACACATCTAGTAATGGCTCATGATATGCTATACAACTATGAATACGACTGAGTGCATGTGTCCAATCATGTTATAAGGGTCGCTTAGCTCTACTGACTTCCCTAATACTCGACAGATCAGCACAAGTGTGATGACCCGGCCCGTTATCATATGAGTTACCACCCCGTTTTCCCCGTTATATGCTTGTTCATGTTTCAATATGTGTGTTTTGTGAGTTTGACCCAATTCGGATCGAGTTTGGTTGGAAATGAGACGAATAGTCTCTTAGGAGAAGGCATAGTTGGGAAAAGTCAACCGAATGATGACTTGTGAGTTAAAGAGCTCAGAATCAAAAATTGATGATTTGGTCAGCTTCGGGAGGTCATTTGTGCCTTAGGAGAGTGATAGAAATTGAATTTCGAGGTCCGGTGTAATTATAGGCTTGAATTGGCTAAGGTTAAATTTTGGCGAAATCCGAACGCTAGGTGAGATTTAGATCCGGGGATCATAATGAAATTACGAGAGTTGCAGTAGCTCCGTTAGGTGATTTTGGATATGTCTGCAAATTTTCAGGTCATTCGGACATCGTTTGGCTGGGTTTTTGATTGGATGTTGGTTTTGGAAGTTTTAGTTGAAACTTAGGCTTGAATTTGCCTTGATTTGATGATTTCCATGTTTAAGGGTGTGTTTTTATGATTGGAATAAGTTCCTATCGCGTTTTGGGATAGCTAGGTGGTTTTCGTTGGGGTCCCAGGGGCCTCGGGGTTAATTCGGGGGTCCAATCGGACCATTTCTTACATTTTAGAAGTGCTGTTGGTTGCTGGTATTTGTTGCAGACAGATACTCTATGCGATCACATAGGGGTGTTGTGATCGCATTGAAGGATGAATGTGAGCTTTTCCGTTGTTCTGTGCGATCGCATAGACAGGGTTGCGATCGCATAGGTTTGTAACCATGTTCTCTACGATCGTATGGATATGGGTGCGATCGTATAGTGTATTGTGGCCCTGGGTCGCTGGAAATCATTTGTTCTATGCGATCGCGGGGCAAGAGTGCGATCGTATACTAGTAATTTTGGGGCCTGGACAATTGTTCTATGCAATCGCATTGTGGGTGTGCAACCGCATAGCATAAAATATGGAGAGTAAATTTTTGTTCAATGCGATCGCAATAATTGGATGCGATTGCATAGTGTAATTACCTAGGCGCATAGACCTGTTAAGTAACATTTCATCAGCGAGGGTTTTCATAATTTCACCATTTGTGCGTAAGCTTTGAGAACAAAGTGATGGGATTTGGAGGGGATTTCACCGGGAAGTCATTGGAGGTAAGTTTTATGGTCTAAATGCATGATTTTATCCTAGAATCTCATCTATTTCATTGAAAATTGAAGGATTAAGGCGTGTTAACACTACAAAAAAATGCTAAATTTACGGCGGTTTTATTGCAGCGGGTTCAATAACCCCCGCAATCTATAACAAAATTGTGGGGGTTTATTAGCCCCCGCAAATATATTAAATTTGCGGCGGTCCCTAACCCCCGCAATCAAAAAAAAAAATACCACCCCAATTATATTAAGTCTGCGTCGGTCCCTCACCCCCGCAATCCATAAAAAATTAGTGACCAAATTTCCCTCGTTTTTTAATCGTTTCCCTCTCTTTTTTCCCAAAACCCCTTTCTCTTTTTCACTTTTTTCATTTTCAGACTCAATGAAAATAAGTTTTAACTTAGATGTAAAACCCCTTTCTCATATTAAATCTGCACACATCTGATTTTCACGTTTTCTTTTCTCTCCAACAACACTGTAAATTGAAAATAACGAAGAAACTTCAAAAACTCTACCAACAGTGTAAATTGAAAATCCAAAACCCGCCGCCTCATCTTTCTTCTGCTTTCTTTAGCTCCTCCTCTATTTCAAATGAAAGAGATATGAAAGAAAACTTCATATCTATCAATCAATTGGATGTAAGTTTATTTGATTTTGCTCTTTAATTCCTCTTCAATTTTGCTTTGATTTTGGTCTTTCGGTCTTTGATTTTGCTTTTTTGTCTTTCTCTCTTCATGCATGGGGGTTTTAAGTTTATTTTCTCTGTTAATTTGGTAGAATCAGTGTATTCTGAAGAAATTTGGTAGAATATGCATTTTGAATCGGCAAAAGTTTGGTAGAATTGGTATTTGGTACATTAGGTTCTAAAATTTTGGGTTTTTGTGTATTTTATATGTTAATTTATGTGATTGATGTCTTAATTGAAATATTTTCTTTTTTATGTGTATTTTAGAACTCCTGGGGACCTTTAGAGAAGACGCAATTATCGCCGGCTGCTTTCCCTCTTTCTGCTCTACTTTGTGTTTGAATCAGTCTCAAGGTAGATTTTTATCACTGACATCTGCAGATTGAAGCATTTGCATTTGAAACTGCATCTTATTATATATAGATGATCTACTAGATCTTCACTAATGAGCCAACAAATGTAACAATTACAAGGCTTTTTCTCTAGTTGTTGGATAATGAACGTCGCTTCTTTCTATTCTTATTTAGGTCTGACGGAAATAACTTCTTTCTTTCTTTTTTTAACAACAACATTTACTAGAGGTTTTGACTCTTCAATTTGATATTTGTTAAAAAATATGCTTACATTTGCTATGTCATTTTCTTCTTATGTGTAGTCTTTGACTGTAGGCGGGCCTTCCGTGTTAAACAAATCTTAACTATTATCCTTGTTTGAATATCAGTGTGTCATATCTTCCTAAGTTTGCCGATGTATTAATTTCTATCTTTTCCATGTTCTGATACAATTGCCAAGTAATATTAACAATTTCTGGATAGTAATGACTAATGACCTGCTTTTCTTTCTGAATGTGTTGAGCTTCCTGGTTACAAGCATGTTAGTTCCCAGGTGAATTACTTTTCTCTTAAAATGAGTGAGTAATACATTCTACTTTTGATACATGTATCGGTATATTAGATAAGAACTAAAATTGGAGGCATGTCCTGAATATAGGACATGTATGCTCTTATTGGAGTTACATTCCTATTCCTATTCATACTATTAAAAAGTGAGAGTTTCACGAGCTTCAGGTTGTCTTTACCTACGACCAAAAGGTTTAATTGGAATATGTGATGTGTTGAGAATGTGATGTGTTTGGATAATTTCTGTTCTTTATCTTAACTAGTACATTTGTTTTTTCAGAAGCTTAGCATGATTAATTGGATATAGACATGAAATGCAGCAGTGAATTTATTAGCTCCCAACATAACAAGTGTCCATCAAATAGATTTACCACCAAATAGTATTGGAAACATTTTGACGTCCACTTATATATCCATAGGCTCTGAGAAGTACATGACATTAGCAAATATAGTTAAAGAAATGAGAAAGGAAAAGGAACGAGTTTCTGATCGAGATAATGTTGAAGATAATCTTTTTCTTAACAAATTTCTGGAACTAGCTACAGAAGAGAAAAGTTACTCAAAAGTTCAAAATAATATGTGCAATTTTAGTAGCTTAGTGAAATTTCCAGTTCATGAAATTGATTTTGGTTGGGGGAAGCCTGCAAAAATGAACATAGCAAATGGTTTAAATAATAAGTTAATTTTCTTGGTGGGTAACTTAAGTGGAGGAATAGATGCATTTGTTTCACTAAGTGTAAAAGTAATGTCTAGTTTTGAAAAGGACAAGGAGCTTCTTGAATTTTCTACAGTAGTTCCAACTATTTAGAATATCTTCGGAATAATTACCATACTTTAGTTTTTGTTGAGTTCTTTCCGGGGCTATAGGAATGTTGCATATTGTTCTTTAATGTATGAATAAATGTTTAAGACGATCGAATTATCATTTTTTTTATTCGTGTGCAATGCAAATGTATTGAGTTTCTAACATTTCCTTCCTTATATTGGTGTGAAAACATTTTCTACTTTCCATTTCCTTTTATTATTTTATGTTCTTCTTTTGCTTAAATCACATTGGTATTTGCTGCCGTGAACACGTTTGCCCTTAATTTTTAATAATATATACTCTTTTCACATATTTGAAGATACAAATTCATTTGCAATAGAGAATGTGTTGATCGGATCTAGATCAATTTTCTTCCTTATGTGCGTGACTACTTTGAGATCAGATATTTATCTAACAAAGCATGAAACTTATTAAAATGAAATAGAGTGTATTCCAAGATTAAAGTCCTCTCTGTGACATCAAAAAGCACATATTCCCCTCCCAGTGACTTCTTTTGACATTTTTGTTGTATGATTTCTCTTTTTCTTAGTGTTTTCTTACCCTACATGCAGAGGTCATCTCCACCTTCCATTCCATGAGGACTTATGGAATTTCAAATATGTTACCGGAAAAAGAAAGAACTAAACTGCCGTTGTTATCGATATGCAACTGGAATCATTAATAGTTTATGCAAAGTCAGTGTTGTTTGTAGTATTCTGCCTTTTGTTTGTTAATATCTGAAAATGAGGTATATATCTTCCCTGAATAAAAAACAAATATTATAACCTGAGACGAATGAAAGAAAGTCAACACTTGCGGAATGCATTTGTTCCCTTAAAAAGTAATTTATGCATAGCAAGGATAAAAACCAGCTCATAACTGAAGCAGAAAAACTGTAATGGAATTGTCCATTCACACTGTCAATAAAACGGCTATTTGTTGCTGCTAAAACTTGGGAAATTGTCCATTCACACTGAATTATAAAACAGCTATTTGTTGCTTCTTACCAAGTTGCTAGCTGAGCTCCGTATCTCTATTATTTGCTTCTTAAAATCAGAGACCTATATTCTCCTTCTTTTGTTTGGCTAAGATACTGCTCTGACCTCCAGTATATGTAATCTTGTTTTGAAATTGATGAAATACATAATGTAATGGTAATTGTTTCATTATTTACGTTGAGTGAACATTACTATGTTTTCTTATGTATTTAATATGCATGAATCTGATTCTGCAAGCCATGGTAATATGTATTCAATATTTATGATTGTCTCAATCTTTGGATATGACTGGTTTGTCGTATCGGAATTGTAACTTGAGAAAGTTTTTTTGATATGGACTGGATTGGTGTTCTTTAAGTGATTATTCATTTTTTTTAATACTGTAGTTCTTTTTGGCTTTTCTAATCATCAACCAAATATTTTTCATTTATATTCAGATACATGTTTGGTGTTGTTGTTGCTGTCGGGTTCTACTAAATCATCCTTTCTCATGGAAATATTGTAGGTTACAATACCTTCCAATGGATAAATCTTGGATTGGAATGCCTAGAAATACAACAAAGTATTTGCTTGGTTTGAATCAATTTCTAAATTTTACATTTAAGAATGCTTCTATAGGAGATAGAATAAAATGTCCATGTCCTAAATGTGGTTTTGGGAAGTGGTAGACTAGACAGATAGTGTACGATCATTTGATTAGGAAGCCATTCCCTCAAAATTATGTCACTTGGATTCTTCATGGAGAAACGGAAGTGTTGGAGAACTCTAGAAGCATAGAGGTTATCCTAGATGCACTGCCTCCTGAAAATCCTATGGAATTGTTGATAAATGAAGCATTCCCGGGTTTAAGGCATGAGGGCATTCATGCAGGCCCGTCACAAGTAGTTGGAGAAGAAGAAATATTAAATGATATGCCTTCTTCAAATAACAAAGAATTTTTTGAGTTGCTTAGAGATGGAAGTGAAGAATTATATGAAGGGTCCAAGTACTCGAAGCTAGAATTTTTATTGAAGTTGTATCACGTAAAGTGTTTGTCTGGGCTAAGTGACAAGGGAATGACTATGATTCTAGATTTACTGAAGGATGCATTTGGATTTGCAAGGATACCTAATTCTTTTTATGAGGTGAAGAACACCATCAAAAAGCTTTGTCTTAATTATATCAAGATAAATGCTTGTCCAAATGATTGCATGTTGTACTGGGGAGATGATGCTAATGGGGAAACATGCAAAGATTGTCATACTTCTAGATGGAAGCCAACTAAGAAGAGCAACAATAATCACACGTCTACTACGAGAAAGAAGAAAAAGAAGCAAAAGATTCCCGCAAAAATTTTGTGTTACTTTCCACTAAAACCAAGGTTGCAAAGATTATTCATGTGCTCTAAAATTGCAGAGCATATGAGATGGCATGTGAAAGATAGTAACAGAGATGGCATCATAAGGCATCACAGAGATGGCGAGGCATGGAAGAGATTTGATACTACTTTTCTAGAATTTGCTTCTGATCCTAGAAATGTTTGATTAGGCCTAGCTAGTGATGGTTTCAATCCTTTTGGGATGATGAGTACTAATTATAGTATTTGGCCAGTGATTTTGGTTCCATATAACCTTCCACCTTGGTTGTGTATAAATCAACCAAATTTTATCCTCTCAATGATCATTCCAGGTCCACGTACGGTGGGGAATAATTTTTTAACCATTGGTTTATTCTTGAAGCCTCGATTTTGTTTTAGGACACCCGAGTCAAATGGAAGACGATATGTTTATAACTCTATGTGTAAGAAGTGGGGCGAAAAAAGGCTAAAGCTGTTTGATAAGGTCTATGATCCACTTAAGAGAAGAGCTGAGATAATGGATAGTGTTCCACTAGGGATTCCACCGGATCAATGGATTTCTTATGTTGATTACCGCTTTAAAGAAAAAACACAGGTATTTATTTCAATGTTTCAACTTTTAAAAATCCTATTTTACTCTAACATGCCGTGTCAGTTGTCATTTTCCATCTCATCTTATTCATCCTCTTGTCCAAGCTCCATAACTAGGCTAAGAGTGATTCATTAAGTATTTTGGACTGTAACTGTTGGTTTTGTTCGAATTCGATCATTGTTAGCTGTGCAATCCCGTCTGTTGTAGATGATTGAGTATTTTGGCATCGGAAACTTCTTGAGCTAGATTGTTTCGCGCAATGGGGGATACTGTGTTATCATTATTTTGCTGATTCTCCGTAGCTAGGCCCTACCAGTTCTTCTTCACCTGTGTTTGGTCCAATTCTTGCTTGTTTCGCTGTTGTCTGAAGTGTGTTTGCAGTTTAAATGACTACTGCATGAGATTTCACAGTTATGAAATCTGCATATATGTATTCATTTCAATTCTCTGTCAAAGGAATTGTGAACCATTGTTGTGCTTCCTCTGAGTTTGTTGTAAGTCTTGTAGCTCATTTGCTGGTGTAATCACAAAGGAAGTGATAAGAACCTTATGTGTTATTCTGTGTCATCTATTAGGGTTAGCCGTTGGTTTAGTTAGGATAAAAATCAGTCAAGTTCATGATAGTTTCAGCTTGACTGAATTATTTATTTCAGCTAAAGTTTTCTTCCATGATTGAAACTTGTCCCACTTGAATGGGAGTTATGGCATCTGTTAACTTCGTTGCACATTAAGAAATGAAACTGATGTCCATGTTTTGTGGCCTGAAGATCTCTGACTCTACATCTGGATTAATAGTGCTGTTTTCCTATTGTCATGGCTCAACTCTATGCCAGCTTATATGCTTAGGATTGAGATAATGTGTGGTTGCGTTAATGGCTAAATGTAAATATCACTAGTTGGTTTGGCTTTTGGTACTGCGATTCTGTGGTAAACTCAGCATGTTAATGGCTAAATGTAAATATCACTATTTGGTATTAAATTATATTCTCTACTCAATTGCCTTATGGATTAAGACAGTAGTCCTCACTAGGCTAAGAATGATTCATTCGGTTAGACAGCTGTCCTATTAAGCTTATGTCTGTTTGGTGATCCATTAAGCTTCTCGCCGTTGATGCATTATGTCTGTTTGGTTGATTTTTTTTGGTATCTTTTTGTAAGGAAACTTTTAAAAGAAATGCTGAGATTCGGAAGAAACAAACTGTTTCACATATCGGTGACTCCAAACCTAACTCCAGAAGAAGGGTTGAAATGGTAATAATTCATTTTGGATACTTTAATTAAACTAGCATTTATTCCTAGTTAGCTAAGTTAATGTGAATTTGACCATTTATACATGGCTGAGACTGGACAAAAGCCTGGACGAGGACAACTTTATCTTGCTACACATAGGAATGAAGATGGATCATATGTTAATGAGGCGGCAAAAGAGATATGTGTAAGACTCTCATTTCTACGACTAATACGTCCCCTATCTGTATGTTTACTATGTCTCTCTCTTTCAAATTGCTTGGTTTTGCTACCTTTCATGGATCAATGCTTGATAGTTTCAATTGAGTATAGTTGCTGCTTCAACAAGACAGTTTTATAATGATGAAAATAATCTGTAATTATAACTTCTTTTATGGAAGTACCTATGTATATTGTTTTCAATTGATTGTCTGTGCACATTGAGTCAACAGATAAAATGCCCCTATGCTTCATTGAACTCTCTCCTTCCTCATTCTATGGACACATAGGAAGAAGAGGGACGACTTATTGTGTAAAAGAGAGAAAAAAATGTATGCAGAGACAGGGCTAATGTTCCCTTATTTTCAGACTTTCCCTTCTGAAGTTCAACAATTTGAAGACTTCTGTTCCTCTCACGAACCTAATTCCTCAATGGTAGTTAAAGCCCTTTTTCTATTTGTTTGGCATTTTCTGATTGAATTAAAATTGGAAAAAAGATTTGAACTTTGAAATGTGAGAGATGATGTAGACTCTAGGGTTAGTGGGTTTTCATTCTTGGCTTTTCAAGTGGTGTGTAAAATTAGGGTTATTTATTTTTATGTCTTGTGTCAAGTCTGAAGTTTTTTTTGGTGAAATCATGGTTTTTGGTGTCCAAATCCCTTCTACTGCATCTTATTTTTTTGTGGGGTTTAAGCTTTCTTACTATGTTCCAATTTTCTTACTAGTAATTTGTAAAATGAAGGATAAAGAATCAATTTTTACTTCTCTTTTTAGTTTTTTTCTAAGTAATTTAAGAAATGAAGGGCAAAGAACCAGTCTTTTTATGTTAATTTCTTTCCCTTTTTCAATTGATTGTCTTTAGTAAATAATTGAGTGTTAGTGTGTAACTCTCCTCTCCAAATAGAAAAAGTTGAATTGTTGCTTAGAATTATATAATATGATGTTTTATGGTGATATATATAGAGTATAAATGGAAAGCATGTGAGTTCATGACTTGTGCTAGATCTGTATGTGAGTTCAATATTTTATAGCAATCTTCAGTTAAGTAAAAATATGAACAATCTATGAAGTAGTAGCTTTTACTAATGTAGTGACCATAATGGAATAGTTGTAATAGATAAAAAGTGTTGTCTTACGAACTGTTTGAGCGAGTAATGCTGAAAATTCAAAGCTATGAGAAGAGAACTAAGCTACTTAATATTGTAGCAAGCTGGACTAAGCAATATAATCTATTGTTCAGAAAGTATTGGCTTGAAACACCCTTCTATTGTAGTAGTTGGATCATGGAGGGGTGTTTTCTTTCTCAGTTGTAAAACATTTTGCATATTTCCTATTCTGGTTTTATTCTTTATATTGTATTGTCAATCACTGATAAAAGTAACGACACTTGCTTTGGGTGTTTAATGTATTTAGGAAAAAATTGAACTAGCATTGACCCAAAGCACTGTGGATGAGTCTGAAATTTCGCCAAATGATGTTGTTGGTATGGTATTGGGAAAAGAGCATTCTGGAAGGGTAAGGTGCTTAGGATTAGGAGCTGTTCCTAGCAGAGCTTTTAGACAAACAAGACCCCGGTATAGTGATTTGAATGATTCAAGTTATAATAATGGTTCATGTTCTTCCCAATGCTAAGAGAAGTACAATCAAATGTTGAATGCGCACAATCAAAGCCAGGAGAACTACAGAGAAATGATGAATGTTAACACTCAAATGATGAATGCTAACACTCAAATGATGAATGCTTTTAAGGCGTATATGATAATGAAAGAAGGGAAGATACCTGATGAATTTGCAGGGATATTTGTTCCTCCTCCTTGTTCAATGGTAAGAATAGTTGATAACTTTCTTATTTGATTTTGTAACGTAAGACTGTTCAGTCCAAGTATAATTAGTTATAGGATATTGTTGAGGTACTTTTTGTTAATTATATTTTTTTTTGATTGTTTTGTAGCCAAGTGATGAGGCTAGCGGATCTATTTTACCCATGGATATAAGAAGATCATCCGGTGGAAGTAACCCTAACGACCACCATTGAAGTTGCTTGCAAATATATTAGATAATGAAGTATCGTACTCAATTTAATGATCATAGTAGATCTTTTGTCCAAAATGGTTGGAGTACTCAATTGAATGATCATAGTAGATCTTTTGTCCAAAATGGTTGGAGTGGATATTATATTTAATGTTAGTTTTAAGACTTATCATATTGATGGTTTGTGTCTAATGGTTGGAGTTGTTGTGTTTAAAGCAAAATTTTGAGACTAATATATTTTGTGGTTTATTAATATGTTGATGTTACTTGATTCCACTAAGCAATTTATATAATTGTTTTTTGATGCTTTGCTATATTAATATAATTTAAATTGGAATAGTTATGGAGTAACATTAGATTGTAGGAAAAAAAAATTCAATGAACAGCAGGGGTTATAACTGCCGCTACTTACCATATGATAATATTGTGTTATAAAATTATGGGGGTTAAATAAGAAATTGCGGGGGTTTCAAACCTCCGCTGATGTTTCAATAAGTGCCAGCCAACTACCAAATTGCGGAGGTTATAATCGCCACCAAATATCCGCCGCTATATGATAACGACGGTCTGTCAGAAAACACCCGCAAATCGTTTGCGGCGAACAATATTGCGAGGGTTTCAGAAACTGCCGTAAAAGTGTATTGCGGAGGTTTTGAACCGCCGCAATGTGTAGATAAAACCCCCACAAATGCAGTGTTTTTTTGTAATAATAGAGGTTTTTTCTCTAAGCCTGGAATATTGACATTCATCGATTTAAATGGGCAAACAGAGTCCGATTTGGATAAACTTTAAATGTATGGACTCGTATTGAGATGAGGATTCCTAAAACGTAACTTTTGTAATTTTTCGAGAAGCGTGCCAAAAGTCGGATTTCGACAACTTTGTGGGTTTCAGTGTAATTTCGATTGGGTTGTGTCTATTTAGCCTATTTTCATGTATTCTTATTGATTATGATCAGATTTGGCATCCGAGGAGGTTGATTTGCGAGGCAAGCACAAGGCGAGCTAGGACTTTTGTCGTATCGAGGTGATTGGTTGTAGTAAATGATGTACTGAGGGTTTGAAACCCCATACTTGCACTATACAGTGCTATGCTGAGATGAAACATGTGCCATGTGACGAGCGTGGCGGTATTGTGAATGGGGATTTTGACTTGGTCCTTCCCAATTGAGAGTTTACAATATATAATGATTGAGATTGAGCTTATATCTGTGTAATTTGGCTAGTAGCTATGTTCGGTCCTTGTGGCGATCTGTAGAGTATTAAGGAAGCCTGTAGAGATTTGCGACCCTTATATCATATTGAATACATACGCTCAGCCGTATTCATAGCTGTATAGCATATCATGAGCTAGTACTAGATGTGTACCCTGAGAGACTACCTCAGGTGGGATTCCTTTTTCTAGATGAGTGAGCCCGAGAGGCCAAGTCTAGATTGATTGAGATGGCGGCGAGGACCCACTATGAGGTATTAGATATATATATTGGATCGGGCTGCACGCCGCAGCACTATATATATTGGATCGGGTTGCACGCCGCAACACTATATATATTAGATCGGGCCGCACGCCGCAGCACTATATATATTAGATCGGGCTACACACTATATATATTAGATCGGGCTACACACTATATATATTGGATCGGGCTGCACGCCGAAGCATTATATATATATACATATATATTGGATCAGGCTGCACACCGCATCAGGATGAGTGAGGGCTAGGTCATTGTGGGATTATTGTGAGACAGTTTTGGACTGGAAATGGGCTTATCACTAGGGAGATGACTTACCTGTGAGGTTACCCTTAGAACTATTTAGTGATATACATGTGTTCTTATTTTCAGTTGTTACTTATTATTATTACTAACTAAGTTGAAATATACTCACCCCACTCCCCTACACTTTCTGTGCAGATCCAGGTGTTAAGGAGGGTAGTTGAGCTATTGCAGCTGCTACATTACTGTTATTCCGAGGAGACTTCGAGGTAGCTGCCGGTGTCCGCATGACCTGATCTCTTCCTCTCTATCATTTTCTCATTTTGTATTCTGCCTAGACTTGATTTGGGAAGGATATTTCCATCTGTAGAGGCTCACACTTATGACACCGCAATTGTTGGGCTGTATTTTTTATGTTTCTGTTTCCACACTTATTGTTTTGATATGAAAACAAGCTATTGATGTTAGTTGATCAGTATTAATTAATAATTGGCTGGAAATAATTGGCTGGAAATATGGATAACATGGTCGGGCTTTCCTAGCAATGTGTTGGGCGTCATCATGACCGGGGTTTGGGTTGTAACAAGTTGGTATTACAGCCTAGGTTAACAGGTCTTGCGAGTCATAAGTCGGTTTAGTAAAGTCTCGTGGATCGGTACGGAGATGCCTGTGCTTATCCTCGGGAGGCTGCAAACCATTTAGGAAAGCTTCAAATTATTGAAATTCTTGTCGTGCGATTTTGTTGATCCAAAAGCTGAACTTTAATATTCTATTCTCTCGCAGATGGCGAGAACTCGAGCTTCAAGATGAGGCAGACGACCACCATTGCCACTTGCTAGAGGCCGTGGACGCGCCCGTGGTTGTGGTAGGGCAGCTAAGACAGTGCCAGTTGATCCACCGCCTCTAGTTGTTGAGGTCCCAGCAGCACCAGTTCAGGCACCAACTGTTCCCATTATTATTCCAGGTCTACAAGAGACCCTAGCTTAGATATTGAGCATTTGCACTGGCCTGACTCAGGCAGTTTCAGCCTCTACCACAGCAGCTACATCTAGGACCCTTGGGTGGTCATCAGACCCCCGCAGCTCGCACTCCAGAGCAGGTAGTGCAGGGCCTTCAGACACCTGAGGCTCCACCGATCCAGCTAGAGGTCCCAGTACAGCCAGTTGTTCTGGTTCAAGGGGATAGGGTCCCAGTTATGGCCGACGACGAGTAGCGTCATCTTGGGAGGTTTGGTAGATTATCTCCCCCTATCTTCAGTGGTGCTCCGAGTGAGGTTGCCCAATGTTTTCTCGACAAGTGCCGCCATATGCTCCATACGACAGGGATCTTGGAGTCCAGTAGTGCATCCTTTACTACTTTCCAGTTTGAAGGAGCAGCCTTTGCTTGGTGGGAGGCTTACGAGCACCGTAGACCGGCAGGGGCAGCACCATTGTCATGGCGTGAGTTCTCCACTATGTTCTTGAAGAAGTGGATACCTCTATCCCAGAGAGAGAAGATGCGTAGACAGTTTGAGGGACTTCGCCAGGTAGACATGTCAGTGTTGGAGTATGAGGTCAGATTCACAGAGTTATCCGGATATGCATTGTGGTTGGTTCCTACTGACTGGGAGAGGATTGGACGTTTTGTTGATAGCCTTATATATCATATCCGTATTCTGATGACCTGAGAGAGGGTTTTGAGTCACTCTTTTGAGGATGCTGTGGATATCGCTCGTGACATAGAGACACATCGTCGCAAGGAGCGAGAGGAGAGGGAGGCCAAGAGTCCTCGAGGATCAGCTAGTTCAAGTAGCACTCAGACCAGAGGGCAGGGTCAGAATAGCAGAGGTCGCTCTTTTAGGTCTTCACAACCAGCCCGCTCAGATTATCGTGGGTCGTCTTCTTGCCGCGGTTATTAGGGTTCGCACCAGAGCTAGCCATCTTTCCGCACTATGCCAGTATAGAGCTCTTCAGAGGCCCCATCTGTCCAGGGTTGTTCTCGACCTAGTTCATCTGCTGGACACTCTGGTGCGAGGGGTTCTCATCAGTCCCAGCCCCCAGCACCTGGGAGTTGCTTCGAGTGCGGAGAGTTTGGGCACATTCGCAAATAGTGTTCCCATTTTGTTTCCAGGCCATATCAGCAGAGGGGGCAGCCCTCATCTTCTGGTCCTTCTACTTTAGTAATCGCTCCGCTAGCTAGGGGTGAGGGTCAGGAAGCTAGGGATCGCCCTCGAGGGGGAGGCCGATCAGGCGGTCAGGCAAGATGTTATGCTATTTAGGGCTGATCAAACGTAGTTGCTTCTGATGCTGTCATTACAAGTATTATTTCAGTGTGCCACAGAGATGCCTCAGTTTTGTTTGATCCTGGTTCAATTATTCTTATGTATCTACATATTTTGTTCCTTAATTCGGCACGACCCGATGGTGTCTTGCGTTCCCCGTGCATGTATCTACCCCTATAGGTGATACCATTGTTGTAGACCATGTATACCGGTCATGTCTAGTTGTTATTGGGGGTCTGGAGACCCGAGTAGACCTATTGTTTCTGAGCATGATTGATTTTGATGTTATATTGGGCATGGATTGGCTATCTCCGCGTCATGCTATTCTGGACTGTCATGCCAAAATAGTCACTTTGGCTGTGCCGGGCATTCCGAGGATCGAGTGGCGAGGCATGACTGATTATATACCCAGCAGGGTAAAATCTTTCCTCAAGGCCCAACGGATGGTTGGGAAAGGATGTCTTTCTTATTTGGCATTTGTGCGGGAGGTCGGAGCTGACACTCCTTGCATTGATTATGTTCCCATTGTGCGGGACTTTTGTGTGTATTCCCTCAAACCTACCGGACATGCCGCCGGACAGGGACATTGATTTTGGGATTGATTTGGTGCCAGGCACTCAACCTATTTCTATTCATCCATATCGTATAGCACCAGCTTAGCTGAAAGAATTGAAGGAGCAGCTATAGGAACTCCTAGATAAGGGGTTCATTCGGTCGAGTGTGTCACCGTGTGGTGCACCGGTCTTGTTTGTTAAGAAGAAAGATGGCTCAATGAGGATGTGTATTGACTATAGGTAGCTGAATAGGGTAACAGTAAAGAACAAGTATCCTCTGCCTCGCATTGATGATTTATTTGATCAACTCCAAGGAGCTAGGGTATTCTCGAAGATTGATCTTCATTCAGGCTACCACCAGCTGAAGATTAGAGAGTCTGATATTATGAAGACAGCCTTTAGGACGAGGTATGGGCACTATGAGTTTCTTGTGAAGTCTTTTGGGCAAACCAATTCCCCAGCCGCGTTCATGCATCTGATGAACAGTTTATTCCGGCAATATTTGGACTCTTTCGTGATCGTGTTCATAGATGATATCCTGGTGTACTCCTGTAGCCAGGAGGAGCATGCCCAGCATCTTAGAGTTGTATTACAGAGGTTGTGGGAGGAGAAGTTGTTTGCCAAGTTCTCTAAGTGTAAGTTCTGGATCGGGTCTGTGGAATTCTTAGGACACGTGGTGTCCAGTGATGGTATTAAGGTGGATTCAAAGAAGATAGAGGCGGTGCAGTGTTGTCCCAGACCGACCTCAACTACTGAGATTCGTAGTTTGCTGGGATTGGTAGGGTATTATCGCTGATTTGTAAAGGGATTCTCTTCCATTGCTTCATCCTTGATTAGATTGACTCAGAACGATGCTCCTTTCGTGTGGTCCGAGGAGTGTGAGGAGAGCTTTCAGAAGCTCAAGACAGCATTGATCACAACACCAGTCTTGATACTACAGTCAGTTTCGGATCCTTATACTGTGTATTATGATGCCTCTTGAGTCGGCATTGGATGTGTAATGATGCAGGAGGGTAGGGTCATTGCTTATGCTTCTCGCCAGTTGAAGCCCTATGAGAAGAACTACCCTGTACATGATTTGGAGCTGGTAGCCATAGTTCATGCTTTGAAGATTTTGATACATTACCTATACGGTGTTTCTTGTGAGGTGTATAACAATCATCGTAGCCTTCAGCATCTATTCAAATAGAAGGACCATAATTTGAGACAGCAGAGGTGGCTGGAGTTACTTAAGGACTATGATATAACTATATTGTATCATCTGGGGAAGGCCAATGTTGTGGCCGATGCTTTGAGCCGAAAGGCGGTTAGTATGTGCAACTTAGCTTATATTCCAATTGGGGAGAGGCCCTATGCATATGATGTTCAGGATTTAGCCAATCGGCTAGTTAGTTTGGATGTTTCTGAGTCGAGCCGAGTATTGGCTTGTGTTGTTTCACGGACTTCTTTATATGATCTCATCAGAGAGCATCAGTATGATGATTCACATTTGCTTGTCCTTAAGGACAGAGTTCTACATGATGATACTAGATATGTAACTATTGATGGTGATGGTGTTATGAGGATGCAAGGCCGTATCTGTGTGCCTAATGTATATGGCCTCCAAGGGTTGATATTAGAGGAGGCTCACAGTGTAACGACCCGGCCCGTCGTTACGGAAATTTCCACCCTGTTACCTTGCATTAACATATCTTATGCTTCTATATCAGTGTTAGAACCTATCGGGTGAGTTAGGAGTAAATTGAATTGAAAATGAAGCAAATAACATGTTTGAAGGAAGTTTGAATATGGAAAGTCAACCTAGAGTTGACTATCGAGTTAGAGTGCTCGGAATCGGATTCGATGATTCGACTAGTTTCGAGGGATCATTTATGACTTAGGAGAGCAATCGGAATTGAATTTGGAGATCCGGTGTAGAAATAGGCTTGAATTGGCTAAGATTGAATTTTGGCGAAATCCGATCGATAGGTGAGATTTTGATCCGGGAGTCGGAATGGAATTCCGACAGTTGCAGTAGTTCCGTTAGGTAATTTTGGATATGCCTGCAAATTTTCAGGTCATTCGGACATCGTTTGGTCGGGTTTTTGATTGAATGTGAATTTTTGAAGTTAAAGTTAAACTTAAGCTTAAATTTGTTGAAAACGGACGATTTTGATGTTAACGATAGAGTTTTGATGATTGGAACAAGTTCGAATAAGGTTATAGGGCGTGTTGGTTCTTTTGGTTGAGGTCCCGGGGCCTCGAGTGAGTTTCGGGGTGGTTTCAGACCATTTCTAGGCCATTTTTAACTGCTGGTTTATGTCTGTAGCAGTGTTCTACGCGACCTCGGACAATGGGACGAGATCGCGGTGAGTAAAATGTGCGAAAAATATTAATGAATCGCGATCGCGTGAAATGCTCCGCGATCGCGAAGAAGGGCAATTTCTGTTGCATTGATCCTACGTCGGAAGCTCATATCTTTTTATCTACAAGGAATTTTAAGGTGATTCAAAAACGAAAGTTGTAGCTAATTGTGTCTAGTTTTCATAACTCTACAGTAATATTAATTTGGACGTGTGTGTAAATAGTTATAGACGTCACACTATAGGGTGTCTGAGAAGGATCTCTAATACACATGTATAAATTGGGAAGCTTATATCTCGAAATGTATACGGATTCAGACAATGAGTATCAAATAAAAGTTATAGCCCTATGTTTTTCATTTCCAGAACATCAAACTATTCATCATTCGGAGTTGTGTACAAATAGTTATGACCATTATACTGAAGGCTGTCCGGATGAACCCGAATTTGTTCAGCGCGATCGCGAAGCCTTTCCCGCGATCGCGAAGGGTAAATTTTGGGCCAAATTTTGTTCTCCGCGATCGCAGAGCCATTCCCGCAATCGCGATGAGTAATATGCCTGGGCAGAATGTTTTTAAAACATTCCAATCGCGAAATCAACCTATTTTTCCACCATTTTGGGTCATTCTTGAGAGCTTTTGGACGGGAATTGAAGGGATTTCGATGGGGAATCATTGGAGGTACGTTTTATGAGTTAAATACATGATTTTATCAAAGAATTTTCCATTAATTCTCTGAATTGGGGTAAGAAATCAAGAAAATTAGGGCTTTGAACAAAAATCTTAAAATGGGGATTTGAAGGACCATTTGTGGTCTGAATTGGGAGTTCTTGGTATGTACGGACTCGTGGAGAGACGATGATTCCGAAAATGTGAGTTTCATAATTTTTCGAGATGTGGGCCCGGGGCTCGGGTTTTGCCAATTTCGTGATTTCTGATATTTTTCGAGTTCTTTCGATTGGGTGATGTTCCATTAGCCTATTTTGATATATTTGTGCTGATTTGTGCTAGTTTTGACGTGCGTGGATGCCGGTTAGAGGAGCTAAGGTGTCGCGGGCATGAGCTTTCGTCGGTTCGAGGTGGGTAATACTTGTAAATGATGTCTTGAGGGTTAGTAAACCCCGGACTTGCACATCTTAGTGCTGTGTCGAGGTGACTTGCACGCCGGATAACGGGCGTGGGGTAGAGCACCATTGGGGATTGTGACTTGGTGTGACGACCCAAAGGGTCATCACTTATTTTATTAATCATTTCGAGCTTCTGAGGCCTAGAAAACCTCATTCCATGTTGCCTCGATTTACGTGCACAATCCGAGCATGTAGCCGAAAAGATTTTGTGATAGAAAATATGAATTCTATGAGAAATTTGGATAAAAATGATATTAATATTGATATGGTTGACTTCGGTCAACATTTTTGGTAAACGGATCCGGACCCGAGATTGGATGGTCCCGAGAGGTCCGTAGGAAAATATGGGACTTGGACATGCATCCGGAGTCGAATTCCGAGGCCTAGAGCCCAAGTTATGAATTTTTCTATGAAATTGTTTTTGATGTAATTGTTAAAGGAAATGAATTAATTGACCTTGGTATCGGGCTTGTATTTTGGTTCCGACGCCCGGTACAAGTCTTAAATATTATATATGTGATTTCTGTAAAGTTTGGTGACATTCGGATGTCGTTTGAGATGTTTTGGACTTTGAGTTCTAAGTTTGAAAGTTTTGAAAACCAAAAGTATGAAAATCATGAATTTGAGGCTTGATTTGATGAAAACGATGTGATATTGGCGATGTGATCGCACGAACAAGTTCATAATGTGTTTTTGAGGTTGTGTACATGTTTGGTTTGGAGCCCGGAGGGCTCGGGTAAAGATTTGATAGGCCGTTGGATTAAATTCTGAATTTTTGCACTGCTGGTTTTTCACCCAGCTGTTGGCTTCGCAATTACGAAGTATTTCTAGCAATTGCGAAGGGGGCAGTACAAGGCAGGGCTCGCAAATGCGAACCCTGATCGCAAATGCGAAGCCCCTCATGACCCAGCCTTGTTCGCAAATGCGAACAATTGTTCGCAAATGCGAACATCCCCTTGTCTTGCCTATGTTCGCAAATGCGAACAATGCCCTTTACTGCTTGTGTTCGCAAATGCGAACATTAGTTCGCAAATGTGAACATTAGTTCGCAAATGCGAATATTAGTTCGCAAATGCGAACACTGCCCTTTCCAGCCTGGTTCGCAAATGCGAACATATGTTCGCAAATGCGAAGCCCCAGATTTGCCTTGGCTTCGCAAATGCGAACAAAAGTTCGCAAATGCGAACTTCCGAGCCTTAGCTTATTTTTCAAACTCCAGAAACTGGTCGGGGTTCGCAATTGCGAACCCATGTTCGCAAATGCGAACACAGAGACCTGTAAAACACGATTTTCAGTTCAAATTCTTCACTTTTTACAAAACAAAAACACCCATTTGCGATTCTTCACGGATTCCTTCTTCATCAAAACAATTGTAAGTCACTTTTTACTTAATTCTTTCAATTCCTAACATCATTAAACATGTTTTTCATTAGAAATCAAAGGTTTTCATGGTAGAATTTCTTGTTTTTGTTAGAATATAGGGTTTTTCATAAATTGGGAAATTGGACCTCGAATTGAGGTCCGATTTTGAAACAAATCATATACATGAACTCGTGGGGGGATGGGTAACCGGATTTTGGTCCTAACCCCGAGTTCCGACCATGTGGGCCCGAGGTTGAAATTCACTATTCCGGGCAGAATGTTGTAAAAGTTGTATTTGGTCTTAAGAATTAGTTAGTTGAGTAGTATTGATGATATTAAATCAATTGTGTATAGATACGGTTGGATTGGAGCCAAATTTGAAAGAAAAAGACATTTCCACGGATTGAATTGTTCATAAACATTCAAGGTAAGTGTTTGTTCTATCCTAGCTTGAGGGAATAGGATTATGTGTTATGTGTTATGTGATCGAGTGCGGTGTATGGACTGTGGTGACGAGCATCCATACACCGGCGTCTAGTATGACCGTGAGTCGTTGGAAAATGATAATTTGAGATAATTATTGATTGCCCTTGATGGGACGATTTATGAATTGTTGTTTCTTTCTCTGCCCTTAACTGTGATTGTTATTTGAATTACTGTTTCTTTCTTTGCCCTTAACTGTGATTGTTATTTGGGTGAGGAAGAGTGATAATGCACGAAGGGTGATGCCGTGCCATGTTTTATTATTTATGCACGAAGGTTAATGTCGTGCCATGTTTTATTGATTATGCACGAAGGATCATGCCGTGCCCCGTTATTGAACCATGTACGAAGGATCATGCCGTACTATGGATGTGAGGATGAGAGTAAAAGCACGAAGGGTGATGCCGTGTACTTTATTTGCTTATTTGGTGAGGATGAGAGTAAAAGCACGAAGGGTGATGCCGTGCAACCGCTTGCTATTCCTTGACTTGATATTACTTGTGTTTCCATTATACTTTGTTTTTCCTTGTGAATTTATTAATTGTTGTTAATTGTTGAATTCTTTGAGATATTCCTTATTGTGTTATTACTTGGTTATTTCTTGTTATTCTGTGGTATACATATATATTGAATTGCACAGGTTTATGTGGGTGTCTGGTCCTAGGCTTGTCACTACTTCGCCGGGATAGGCCAGGCACTTACCAGCACATGGGATCGGTTGTGCTGATACTACACTTCTGTGCATTTTTGCACAGGTTCAGGTTACGATCAGGAGCAGCAGCAGTTAATCGGTTGCGTGGGAGTTGATCACATTTGAGACCGAGGTAGCTTGCAAACGTCCGCAAGCCCGGCGTCTCTCTCTTTATTTATGTTACTAGCTGTAGTCTCTTTGTTCCGAGACAAACAGAATTATGTTATATTTCTTTCAAACTCTTATGTGTAGTTTTCAGTAGTAGTTCGTGTGTTGGTGACTCCACGTCTTGGGTAGAGGATTTCAGTATGATTTTCATCTTGTAATTAGTTATTTCTATTTTGATAAAGTATTCCGCATTTATTTAATTAAAATTGTGTTAAAAATAGGATAGTATGAATATAGTGGCTTGCCTAGCTACCACGAGTAGGCGCCATCACGATCCCGATGTTGGGGGAAAATCCAGGTCGTGACAAGTTGGTATCAGAGCTCTAGGTTACATAGGTCTCACCACTCACAAACAAGCTTAGTAGAGTTTGAGAGGTAGGTACGGAGACGTCTGTACTTGTCCTCCAGAGTCTATTGAGTTAGGAAATAGTCTCTCATTTGTTCTTTCTTGTCGTGCGACTTGTTCCTCAATTACTGATTGAATTTCTATTATGTCCTTTCGCGGATGGTGAGGACACGCGCTTCTTCGTCCCCCGACCGGCGGCCCGAGCCCCGGGCGGCTCCCGTGAGGGGCGGGGGCCAAGGCCGTATCGGAGGCCGTGGTAGGGGTAGAGCTCAACCCCAGGGCAGCTACCCCGGAGGTGGAGCCTCATATTGAGATTGACGAGGAGGTTCCGGTTCCGGCAGCTCCAGATGGGCCCAGCTCGGGTCCCGGGAGAGGCTTTATTTACCCGGATCTCCGGGATGCTTTGGTCGGAATAGCGAGATTTATGGACATCATTGCCGGAGCCGGGTTATTATCGGTTGCACCGGTCGGCTTCTCGAGCTGGAGAAGGGGCCCGGACTCCTATTCTCGTACTCCGGAGCAAGTAGCTCCTCGGATTCAAGCACCAGTAGTTCAGCCAGCCGTGGCCACTCAGTCGAGTACCACGGCTCATGCAGGTGATGGAGCGACCATGACTTCCGATTCTTTATGGAGGCTTGATCGGTTCTCCAAGCTATTTACCACTACATTCGGTGGAGCCACATCAGAGGATCCTCAGGGACTTCTTATTCAGTTGCCATGAAATTCTCAAGACTATGGGGATCGTGGAGTCAAATGGAGTTGACTTCGGTACATTCAGACTTGCAGGATCCGCCAAGACTTGGTGGAGAGATTATTGCTTGACTCGACCGGCAGGGTCCCCAGCTTTATCATGGGACCAGTTTGCGGAACTATTTATGGAGAAGTTTCTCCCTGCTACTCGGCGGGATGTACTTCGGAGGCAGTTTGAGCGCCTCCATCAGGGCACTATGACAGTTACACAGTATGAGACGAGATTTGTCGATTTGGCTCGTCATGCAGTGGTGATACTTCCCACGGAGCGGGAGAGGGTCCGCAGGTTTATAGATGGGCTTAATCAGCCGATTAGACTCCAGATGGCTATGGGCGTGGGGAGTGACATATCATTTCAGGAGGCAGCCAATGCAGCACGCAGAGTTGAGATGGCTCTTGCTAGGGGAGGCGGTTATTCTTCGGATAAGAGGCCTCGTCATTCAGGCAGGTTTGGTGGTTCTTCCTCTGGTGGCAGAGAATCCTTTGATAGAGGCCAGTCTTCCAGGCCTTTTCATTCCGCCCTTCAGGCTTCACAGGGTGGACCAGGTGATCGTGGCTTTCGTGGGCATTATTCAGACCAACCTCCTATTAATGCTCAGCCTCTTCAGAGTGTTCGTGGAGGCCATTCAGGGCGTCAGGGCCAGCAGCCCTATCAGTCTAAGAGTTGCTACGGTTGTGGTGACCCAGGTCATTTTATCAGGAATTGCCCTCTAGCGGCGGGCAACTCTCAGCAGCGAGGTCCTCGTCCTATGATTCAGGCCCCAGCTGACCCTCAGCCTGCCCAGCCAGCCAGAGGCGGGGGTAGAGATTATAGAGGTGGAGGTCGAGACCGTAGAGGTGGAGACCGTCCGGCCAAAGGTAGAGGTCAACCAATTGATGGTCGTCCTAGAGACGCAGCTCAAAGGGGAGGTGCAGATCCCCGATTCTATGCTTTACCAGCCAGGCCGGAGGCAGAGGCATCAGATGCCGTGATTACAGGTACTATTCTTGTGTGTGGCAGAGGTGCTTCAGTATTATTTGACCCTGGATCTACATATTCCTATGTGTCTTCCTACTTCGCACCGTATTTGGCCGTGCCCGGCTATGCTCTGGATATTCCAGTTTATGTGGCTACACCAGTGGGTGACTCCATTGTAGTCGATCGGGTGCATCGTTCGTGCGTAGTTATATTTGGGGGTCTCGAGACCCGTGTTGATCTGTTGCTTTTGGATATGGTAGATTTTGATGTCATATTGGGGATGGACTGGTTGTCCCCATACCAAGCTATTCTTGATTGCCATGCTAAGACGGTGACCTTAGCCTTGCCAGAATCACCCCGACTAGAGTGGAAAGGTACCTCAAGCCACTCCGTTCGCACCGTTATTTCCTATGTTAAGGCTCGACGTATGGTCGAGAAGGGGTGTCTAGCTTATCCGGCTTATGTTCGTGATTCCAGCGCAGAAGTTCCTTCCATTGAGTCAGTCCCTATTGCACGAGAGTTTCCGGAGGTTTTTCCTTCAGACCTGCCGGGCATGCCACCCGACAGGGATATTGATTTCTGTATTGATCTGGCACCGGGCACTTGGCCCATCTCTATCTCACCCGATCGTATGGCCCCGCCGGAGCTAAAAGAGTTGAAAGATCAATTGCAGGACCTTCTTGAGAAAGGCTTTATCAGGCCTAGTGTTTCCCCCTAGGGAGCACCTGTATTATTTGTAAAGAAGAAAGATGGCTCGATGCGGATGTGTATTGATTACCGGCAATTAAACAAAGTGACAATAAAGAATAAGTATCCACTGCCGAGTATTGATGATTTGTTTGACCAGCTCCAAGGAGCGAGGGTATTCTCAAAAATAGACTTGAGGTCGGGCTACCATCAGTTGAAGATCAGGGCGGCTGACATTCCTAAGACAACCTTTCGCACTAGATATGGGCATTATGAATTCTTGGTCATGTCCTTTGGGTTGACCAATGCCCCAGCAGCATTCATGGAGTTGAATGAATCGGGTGTTCATGCCTTACTTAGATCTGTTCGTGATAGTCTTCATAGATGACATCCTGGTGTACTCCCGCAGCCAGGAAGAGCACGAGCAGCACCTCAGAGTGGTTCTTCAGACTCCGAAAGATAACCAGCTATATGCCAAATTTTCTAAATGTGAGTTCTGGCTGAGTTCGGTAGCATTTCTGGGTCACATTGTATCAGTGGAAGGTATTCAAGTGGAACCAAAGAAGATTGAGGCGATCCAGAATTGGCCTCGACCAGCTTCAGTGACTGAGATCCGGAGTTTCTTGGGATTGGCAGGTTACTACCGTCGATATGTAGAGGGGTTTTCTTCTATTGCAGCCCCGATGACCAGGTTGACACAGAAGGGTGTCCAGTTCCAGTGGTCAGAGGAGTGTGAGGCGAGCTTTCAGAAGCTCAAGACAGTCTTGACCACTGCACCAGTGTTGATACTACCTACAGGTACAGGGCCTTATACAGTTTATTGTGACGCATCTCGTACAAGGCTTGGAGTGGTATTGATGCAGGATGGTAAGGTTATCGCTTATGCTTCGAGGCAGTTAAAGATACATGAGAAGAATTATCCAGTTCATGATCTTGAGTTAGCAGCAGTGGTTCATGCCTTAAAGATCCGGAGGCATTATCTATATGGTGTGACATGTGAGGTGTACACTGATCACAAAAGCCTACAGTACTTGTTCAAGCAGAAGGAGTTGAATCTACGACAGCGGAGATGGTTAGAGTTGCTAAAAGACTATGATGTTACTATCTTATATCACCCAGGTAAGGCCAATGTGGTGGCCGATGCTTTGAGTAGAAAATATGCCAGCATGGGTAGTCTTGCATACATTCCGGTCAGTCAGAGACCATTAGCTCTAGATGTCCAGGCCTTAGCCAACCGGTTCGTGAGATTAGACATTTCTGAGCCTAGCAGGGTGTTAGCCCGCACGGTCGCTCGTTCTTCTTTATTAGAGCGTATCCGTGAGAGGCAATTTGATGATCCTCATTTGCGTGAGTTGAGAGATACAGTACAGCGGGGAGGTGCCACACAGGTAAATCTAGATGATGATGGGGTATTGAAATTGCGGGGTCGAGTTTGTGTGCCCAATGTCGAAGGGATTCGAGAGTTGATCTTAGCAGAGGCCCACGGTTCGCGGTATTCTATTCACCCGGGCGCCGCGAAGATGTACCAGGACTTACGGCAGAAATATTGGTGACGCAGAATGAAGAAAGATATTGTTGCGTATGTCGCTCGGTGTCTAAATTGTCAGCAGGTGAAATATGAGCACCGGAGACCTGGTGGTGTATTCCAGAGGATTGAAATTCCCGAGTGGAAATGGGAGCGGATCACTATGGACTTCGTTATTGGACTTCCTTTGACTCGGAGGAAATTTGATGCTATTTGGGTCATTGTTGATAGGCTGACCAAATCAGCACACTTTATTCCAGTATCTGTCTCCTACTCGTCGGAGAGGTTAGCGGAGGTTTACATTAGGGAGATTGTTCGTCTCCATGGAGTGCCGGTATCTATTATCTCTGATCGGGGAACGCGGTTTACCTCGCGATTCCGGAGAGCGGTCCAGCCAGGAGTTAGGCACCCGGGTTCGGTTGAGTACGGCATTTCATCCTCAGACGGATGGCCAGTCCGAGAGGACTATTCAGATTCTTGAGGACATGCTTCGAGCCTGTGTTATTGATTTCGGAGGCTCGTGGGATCAGTTTCTACCATTAGCAGAGTTCGCCTACAATAACAGTTACCAATCTAGCATCCAGATGGCTCCGTATGAGGCGTTGTATGGTAGGCGATGTCGATCACCGGTTGGATGGTTTGAACCGGGAGAGGCTCGGTTGTTGGGTACAGACTTAGTTCAGGAGGCCTTGGATAAGGTCAAGACTATTCAGGAGAGATTGCGTTCAGCTCAGTCCAGACAGAAGACTTATGCGGATCGTAAAGTTCGACATGTGGATTTCATGGTTGGTGAACGAGTATTGCTCCGAGTGTCGCCTATGAAGGGCGTGATGAGGTTCGGGAAGAAGGGCAAGCTCAGCCATAGGTATATTGGTCCATTTGAGATTCTAGACAGAGTGGGAGGGGTGGCTTACAGATTAGCTTTGCCGCCTAGCATATCAGCCGTGCATCTAGTTTTTCATGTATCTAGGCTTCGGAGATACCACAGCGATCCCACACATGTGTTAGACTTCAGTATTGTCCAATTGGACAATGATTTATCCTACTAGGAGGAGCCGGTGGCCATTCTAGACCGGCAGGTTCGACAGTTGAGGTCGAAGAGATATCCTTCCGTGCGTGTTCAGTGGAGAGGTCAGCCTCCTGAAGCATCGACCTGGAAGTCCGAGTCTGATATGCGGAGCTGCTACCCACATTTGTTCCCCGACTCAGGTAGTTCATTCTCTTGTCTTTTCGAGGACGAACGGTTGTTTTAGAGGTGGAGATTGTGACGACCCAAAGGGTCATCACTTATTTTATTAATCATTTCGAGCTTCTGAGGCCTTGAAAACCTCATTTCATATTGCCTCAATTTACGTGCACAATCCGAGCATGTAGCCGGAAAGATTTTGTGATAGAAAATATGAATTCTATGAGAAATTTGGATAAAAATGATATTAATATTGATATGGTTGACTTCGATCAACATTTTTGGTAAACGGATCCGGACCCGAGATTGGATGGTCCCGAGAGGTCCGTAGGAAAATATGGGACTTGGACATGCGTCCGGAGTCGAATTCCGAGGCCTAGAGCCCAAGTTATGAATTTTTCTATGAAATTATTTTTGATGTAATTGTTAAAGGAAATGAATCAATTGACCTTGGTATCGGGCTCGTATTTTGGTTCCGACGCCCGGTACAAGTCTTAAATATTATATATGTGATTTCTGTAAAGTTTGGTGACATTCGGATGTCGTTTGAGATGTTTTGGACTTTGAGTTCCAAGTTTGAAAGTTTTGAAAACCAAAAGTATGAAAATCATGAATTTGAGGCTTGATTTGATGAAAACGATGTGATATTGGCGATGTGATCGCACGAACAAGTTCATAATGTGTTTTTGAGGTTGTGTACATGTTTGGTTTGGAGCCCGGGGGCTCGGGTAAAGATTTGATAGGCCGTTGGATGAAATTCTAAATTTTTGCACTCCTGGTTTTTCACCCAGCTGTTGGCTTCGCAATTGCGAAGTATTTCTCGCAATTGCGAAGGGGGCAGTACAAGGCAGGGCTCGCAAATGCGAACCTCTGATCGCAAATGCGAAGCCCCTCATGACCCAGCCTTGTTCGCAAATGCGAAGCCCCCTTGTCCTGCCTATGTTCGCAAATGCGAACAATAGTTCACAAATGCGAACAATGCCCTTTACTGCCTGTGTTCGCAAATGCGAACATTAGTTCGCAAATGCGAACACTGCCCTTTCCAGCCTGGTTCGCAAATGCGAACATATGTTCGCAAATGCGAAGCCCCCAGATTTGCCTTGGCTTCGCAAATGCGAACAAAAGTTCGCAAATGCGAACTTCCCAGCCTTAGCTTATTTTTCAAACTTCAGAAATTGGTCGGGGTTCGCAATTGCGAACCCATGTTCGCAAATGCGAACACAGATACCTGTAAAACGCGATTTTCAGTTAAAATTCTTCACTTTTTACAAAACAAAAACACCCATTTGCGATTCTTCACGGATTCCTTCTTCATCAAAACAATTGTAAGTCACTTTTTACTTAATTCTTTCAATTCCTAACATCATTAAACATGTTTTTCATTAGAAATCAAAGGTTTTCATGGTAGAATTTCTTGTTTTTGTTAGAATATAGGGTTTTTCATAAATTGGGAAATTGGACCTCGAATTGAGGTCTGATTTTGAAACAAATCATATACATGAACTCGTGGGGGATGGGTAACCGGATTTTGGTCCTAACCCCGAGTTCCGACCATGTGGGCCCGGGGTTGAAATTCACTATTCCGGGCAGAATGTTGTAAAAGTTGTATTTGGTCTTAAGAATTAGTTTGTTGAGTAGTATTGATGATATTAAATCAATTGTGTATAGATACGGTTGGATTGGAGCCAAATTTGAAAGAAAAAGACATATCCACGGATTGAATTGTTCATAAACATTCGAGGTAAGTGTTTGTTCTATCCTAGCTTGAGGGAATAGGATTATGTGTTATGTGTTATGTGATCGAGTGCGGTGTATGGGCTGTGGTGACGAGCATCCATACACTCGCGTCTAGTATGACCGTGAGTCGTTGGAAAATGATTATTTTGAGATATATTACAGATGAATTGTTATTGTTCTCCCTTGTCGGGACTTGTTGTGAAGATGATTATTGATTGCCCTTGTTGGGACAGTTTATGAATTACTGTTTCTTTCTTTGCCCTTAACTGTGATTGTTATTTGGGTGAGGAAGAGTGATAATGCACGAAGGGTGATGTCGTGCCATGTTTATTTATTTATGCACGAAGGTTAATGCCGTGCCATGTTTTATTGATTATGCACGAAGGATCATGTCGTGCCCTCGTTATTGAACCATGTACGAAGGATCATGCCGTACTATGGATGTGAGGATGAGAGTAAAAGCACGAAGGGTGATGCCATGTACTTTATTTGCTTATTTGGTGAGGATGAGAGTAAAAGCACGAAGGGTGATGCCGTGCAACTGCTTGCTATTCCTTGACTTGATATTACTTGTGTTTCCATTATACTTTGTTTTTCCTTGTAAATTTATTAACTGTTGTTAATTGTTGAATTCTTTGAGATATTCCTTATTGTGTTATTACCTGGTTATTTCTTGTTATTCCGTGGTATACATATATATTGAATTGCACAGGTTTATGTGGGTGTCTGGTCCTAGGCTTGTCACTACTTCGCCGGGATAGGCCAGGCACTTACCAGCACATGGGGTCGGTTGTGCTGATACTACACTTCGTGCGTTTTTGCACAGGTCCAGGTTACGATCAGGAGCAGCAGCAGTAAATCGATTGCGTGGGAGTTGATCACATTTGAGACCGAGGTAGCTTGCAGACGTCCGCAGGCCCGGTGTCTCTCTCTCTTTATTTATGTTACTAGCTGTAGTCTCTTTGTTCCGAGACAAACAGAATTATGTTATATTTCTTTCAAACTCTTATGTGTAGTTTTCGGTAGTAGTTCGTGAGTTGGTGACTCCACGTCTTGGGTAGAGGATTTCAGTATGATTTTCATCTTGTAATTAGTTATTTCTATTTCGATAAAGTATTCCGCATTTATTTAATTAAAATTGTGTTAAAAACGGGATAGTATGAATATAGTGGCTTGCCTAGCTACCACGAGTAGGCGCCATCACGATCCCGATGTTGGGGGAAAATCCGGGTCGTGACACTTGGTCCGTCCCGCGTAATAAATAATAACACCTAATTGTCGAAATGAATTGGACTAATTATCATGTTTAGGCTTCGTGCCGATTATTTGAATCCTTCAAGGATTGGCATCATTGTCTTGATAACACTGTGCGTATTTTGTTTTTAAATTTAAGTTTTAAAATGGTATGTTTGCTATTCAGCATTTTTATAAGGTTATGAAAAACTTGAACAAGGTCTTAATAACATTTTTAGTTGTGAGCTAATATGATATTGTTGTCGTAGGGCTTTCTTGATTATTTGTTAGACTGATTGGGGCCGAGGGCCATATGTTAGGGCATGACATTTTATGTGAGCATATGCATACACATGCATGGATCGGACTGCACGCCGCAGTGGTATACGGAACGGGCTGCGCGCCGCAGCAGGTGTGATATTAATATTGTGCTTGGGCTGTAGGAGCCCCTCCGCAGTCTGAACCCCCACAGTGAGCACGGGTACCCAAATTGGATCGGGCTACACGTCGTAGCGGTCATATGCATTGCATGGAATACATACATTGGTTTACGTGTACTACGTGGCATAACATTCAACACTCATACATTACTCTGGCACACATGCATTAGTTGCCTTATTGACCAGATCTCCTGGTGTAAATTGATAAGGAGTGCTGAGCCCGAGGGGCTGATTTGAGTGCGGACTTGCACTGCTTGAGAGTGTATCCGAGTATTGGTATATTATCATGAAAGAAAGTAGCTAAAAATCGAGATTTCTAAATAATCTACTCACATATGCTAGAAAGGGATAAAAAGATAGTTCTGTATTGTGTAGCATGAGATAGTGCCTATCGTGGTTTTCTTCCCTTCAGCATTATTTACTTTTATTACTGCTGAGTTGGAAGTACTCACACCCGACTCCCTGCACCTTGTGTGCGGATCCAGGTACATCACAGTGGAGCTGATTCTATTGCGGCTCGGGAGTGCTTTTGGACAGTCGAGGTAGCTGCCAGCGTTCGCAGGACCTGATTCTCCAGTTTGTCTGTATTTTTGTTCTGATCATCCCACACTTGTACACAGTTATATTCACTATTTACACTTTGTATACTTTGTAGAGGCTCATCACTCTTGACCCTTCGGTCTATGGGAGTTGGCACGTGTTGGGACTTGGTTCCCTGTTTTTAATATATCTATCATTATTATGCTTTAATTGGATAAAGTGAGCTTGTGGCTCCGTGATTGTCGTTGATTGGTCGGGCTGGCCTAACAGTGTGCTGGGCGCCATCACGACCGGATTTGGGGTCGTGACAAGTTGGTATCAGAGCCTAGGTTTACTAGGCCTCATGAGTCTTGAGCCGGTTAGTAGAGTCTTGTGGATCGGTACGGGGACGCCTGTACTTATCCTCGGGAGGCTGCGAGCCTTTAGGAAACACTTCACATTTCTTGGAATTCTTATCGTGCGTACTTGATTCAGCTTGAGATATGCTTTTGAAATTCCTTCCGCACGTATGTGTACGCATCGAGCGCTCAGTAATATAAGTGCCTTATGTGTAGTGGAACGAGTTCAAACTCAGGAAGACTAAAATGATTATGCTATATGTATCCTGGTGGAAGGTATTGTGCTAAAATGCTAAATTGAGGCGAGATAGGTGGATTGGTTCTCATGTGTAATTGAAAGGTAGTTGATATGTGTTATGATTCGAGCAGGTACAACGCATGTTCATGTACCAAATATGATAATATGATTTGTGTAGTATTGAGACTAATGTTGTCGATATGCATTGTGATGTCTTGTTGAGTTGTGAATGTATTGCTAGGATGGTTTTGGTGAATCTCTGGCAGGTGGATAGGCCAATTTACAAAGGGAACTCTGCCGAAATGTTTGGAAAATTTGGGACTTAGAAAAGATTTTGTCACCTAAAGAGGGGGCGTAACTGTTGTGTGTGAATGAATGCAAGAATTGCAAAAGAGTTAATATTTCTGATAATTCGAATCTCCGCCGAAGCTTGTAAATGACTTGAGTTTAATCTAACTAAAACTTTGTGGCATCATTTGAGTAAGAATGCTATGAGTAGCTAGAAGTGCCTTGATGTATGGCTCCGAGCTAAGTTGGGGAGGTTGTTATTGATTAACTAATTGCACTGTTGTGTGTTGTGTTGGCTCTGTCTCTAGGTATGTTGGGAAATTTCGATAAGGGTTATGGTGCTACGTAGATGTGAAGAAATACTAGGATGTTGTGAACTTATGTTGGTAAAGAATGTTCGGTGTATAAAAAAGAAAGATAGCTAATTGTATCTGTATGTAATCATGTTTTGTGGTGTCAGAGTTCCAGCAAGGCACGAGTGGTTCTGTTCCATAAGACAGTTGAATTACAGCTGAATAAGGGTGAATGACGCCCAAGAATAGTCCTGTGGTGTTCCAGATTTTGCTTGTAACGGTAAGGTGTCTTAAGATTATGTATGTGGATAAAGACGGTGTTTTCGTTAGAAGGGATCAAGACTTGTTCTATGTTATGTGAATGATGGGATTCAATGTATCCGTATTGGAAGGTAATGATACTAATTCTAAAATCGCATAAAGTTCTTCAAAATAATGTATTGTAGAATGTGGTACTTCTGGGAAACATTGAGGGAGTATTCAGTGGCCTATGGGTCTTATGTACGAATCTAGTGTGGTAACAGGAGTTGATGTATTATGGTGTTACAGTAAGCGCTAATATTGAGTTAAAGATGAATTGGAAAGGAAACTGGGTAAATGGAACAACTTGTTAATAAATCATAATGGTATAACAAGGAGTACGATTGATTTCTGGTATGTGGTTGAAGTAATGAGTCTTGCAGACATTGCAGCAAAGCTCTTGAGTGCTGGAAGTTGTGTAACTTGATATAGGTATAAGGACTCAGTCCTAGCAGTTAAACTTATGCAATGAATGGGAAGAAATAGTTTGTGATGTGTTTTATCATGGTTTGAAGATGAGTATATTCCTGTCGGTATGCGAAGCGTGGAATGTGTAATGAGTTTTCTTCTATATGGGATCACGAAAGTCCTTGACTAGTTGAGTGCGTCGATGTTGAGGCGGAGGAAAGGGATATGAATTTCCATGTTGTCTTAGTGTGATATGGTATACACGATGTGTTATGGAAAGTTGATAATGGTATATTCTAGATTTTGAGATCGGTGCATAATATTTGGGAAGTCAATAAAGATTATTGAGCAGCGCGGACAGCTGCAGGTGAATTAAGAATCGATCTTTCTGATGATTTAAGAAATGGTACTGCTATTCTATTAACTTGGCAGGGAATATGGTCCAAAAAGGACAAGGTAATGTAAACTGATAATATCTAATGGCATGGTGGTATTCTCTTGTTGGATCGACTGTAATACTTGAGTCGTTGATGGCATAGTGAAATTCTTGGATGGCTTTCGTGGAATGAATGGGTGCTTGATGTGCGTTATGTATTCGTACGGTGGAGTGTGGAACCAGGTATAGCGATTCATGTGTTACATATGTGTTGGATACTAGAAGTTCTCGTAATCCGCCTATGCAGTGGTTGTATATCGCGTGTATCGGCACCGTTTTGTGGATTATTGGAAATCGGAAGCCCTAGTGGCTCTCTCTTAGCTTGATATGATGAATTTGGGTTATGATACCTTATTTCGGACTGGTTGACATAAGTCAGGTCGTCTAGACTAATGTGGTATGGACTATGTCGGAAAATGGCACAAATTGCGTAGCAGAGAGCATCAGAGTATACTCCAACAGAGTAGTTGTACACAGGACCAGCGGACGGTTGGTAGGCTGTGATGACCCGGCCTGTCATCATGCGAGTTATCACCCCGTATTCCCCGTTATATGCTCGTTCATGTTTTAATATGTATGTTTGGCGAGTTCGGATTGAGTTTAGCAGGAATTGAGACAAATAGTCTCTTTGAAGAAGGAATATTTGGGAAAAGACAACCGGATGTTGACTTGTGAGTTAGAGAGCTCGGAATCGGATTCTGATGATTCGGTCAGCTCCGGGATGTCATTTATGAGCTAGGAGAGCGATCGGAAGTGAATTTGGAGGCCCGGTGTAGTTTTAGGCTTGAATTGGCTAAGGTTGAATTTTGGCGAAATCCGAATGGTAGGTGAGATTTTGATCCGGGAGTCGGAATGGAATTCTGACAGTTGCAGTAGCTCCAATAGGTGATTTTGGATGTGCCTGCAAAATTTCAGGCCATTCGGAGGTCGTTTGGTCGAGTTTTTGATCGAATGCTAGTTTCGGAAGTTTTGAAGAAACTTAGGCTTGAATCCGTGTGTAATTGGTGATTTTGATATTTAAGATAGTGTTTTTTATGCTTGGAACAAGTTCGTATCGTGTTTTGGAGTATGTTGGTGGTTTTCGTTGGGGTCCCGGGGGCCTCGGGATGAATCCGGACCATCATCCGGCACTTTTGGAACTTAAACATCTGCAGAAAAATTGCAGATCACTGGGCAAAATCCAAACCTTCGCGTTCGCGTGGCATGAGACACGTTCGCGAAGGCCAGGCGAGTCAAGCATCGCGATCGCGAAATAGTTTATCGCGTTCGCGTAGGCCAGGATTCTTGAGCTTCACGATCGCGTTCAGGGTGTCACGTTCGCGTAGGTTTGTGAGGGTGTGCATCGCGTTCGCGTGAGGGGTACCGCGAATGCGTAGAAGGAAAATCAGACGGCTGGGAGCTAGTGCATCGCGAACGCGTTGGGGAGGTCGCGTTCGCGAAGGTTAATCTGGAGCTGGGCATCGCGAACGCGTGGTGACGAACGCGTAGAAGAAAGGTCCCAGGCAGTGATTTTAAAACCAGAACATTTCATTACGGGTTTCCTTTCATAAACCCCCATTTTTGAAGCCTACAGAGAGGGAGTGAAGGGAATAGCTGGGAGATCATCGGGATATTGTCGGAGGTAAGTTTCGTGGTTTAATTACACGCTTTTATCATGAAATCATGGATTATTTCTATGAAAATGGAGGATTAAATGTGGGTTTAAGCCTTAGGCCTTAAATTGTAGAAAAACACCGATTTGAGCGGGCAAATGGAGTCCGAATTTGGTAAATTTGATATGCCTAGACTCGTAGAGAGACGAGGGTTCCGAATATGTAACTTTTATGATTTTTCGAGAAGCGCACCAAAAGTCGGGTTTTGACAACTTTGTGGGTTTTGATGCAATTTGGGTTATTTCGAATGGGTTACGTGAATTTAGCATATATTGATGTATTATCATTGATTTTGAGCTGATTTCGCAACCGAGGAGATTGCTTTGCGAGGGAAGCGCAAGGCGGACAGAGGCTTCTACCGGTTCGAGGTGAGTGGTAGTACTAAATAATGTACTGAGGGTTTGAAACCCCGTAGTAGCACTTCACAGTGCTATGTTGAGATGAGACACGCGTCTTGTGACAAGCGTGGTGACATTGTGATTGGGGACTTGGACTTGGTCCTTCCCGACTAATAGTATACTGTGTGTTATGACTGATAATAAGTTTATAACTGTGCAATTGGGTTGATAGCCATGTTTGGGGCCTTGTGCCGATCTGTAGAGCATTAGGAAACTTATAGAGCTAGGTGACCTTTATATCATGTTGGAAACATACACTCAGCCGTAGCTCTAGCCGTATAGCATAATATGAGCCCGTACTAGATGTGTACATTGAGAGAGATTATCTAGGGTGGAATTCCCTGTTCTAGCTGAGTGGGCCTGAAAGGCCAAGTCTATACCGATTGAGATGAGATAGGGTCAAGGACCCACTATGAGATGTTATATTGGGCCCGAAAGGCCAAGTCTATATTGACTGAGACAGGGTCAAGGACCCACTGTGATATATTATATTGGGCCTGAGAGGCCAAGTATATACTGACCGGAATAGGGTCGAGGACCCATTATGAGGTATTATATATATATACCTATATTGGATCGGGCTGCACGCTGCAGCAGTATATATATTGGATTGGACTGCACGCCGCAGTAATATACATGTAATATACATGTGGGACGGACTGCACGCCGCAGTATTATTGCGCTTGGGCTGTAGGAGCCCCTTCGGAGTCTGAGTCATATTCTCAGTGAGCGCCGGTGTATATTATGGGATTGGGCTGCACGCCGCAGCAGTATAGAGATATATACATATATATATTGGATCGGACCGCACGCCGCAGTAATATTTGTGTGGATCGTGCTGCACGCCGCCGTATTATAGTGCTTGGGCCTAGGGAGCCCCTCCGAAGTCTGTATACACCCCCGGTGAGCGCCGTCGACGTTAAATGGAGCGGGCTGCGCGCCGCAGCGGTATATGTATTGGAGCGGGCTGCTGCGCGCCGCAGCATTATACTTATTCATATTCATATTTATGCTGAAATATTTATATGTTATAGATAGATGTATATGTCTCCATATATTGAGATGGTTGTATACCGTAGTGGTACGAGCGAGGATGTGGTCAGTGTGGGACCTAGATGAGATAGATGTGGACTGGAGATCAGAGTACTCATTATAGTGATGACTAATCTGTAGGGGTTGCCTTAGAACTGTTTAGTGATAGTATAGGAGTTCTTATTTTCAGTTATTGTTTATTATTGTTACTCACTGAGTTGAAATATACTCACCCCACTCCCCCTGCACTTTTTGTGCAGATATACAGGTTCAGGAGGGCGGTTGAGCTATCGCAACTACTTTATTATCCCCATTCTGTGGAGACTTCGAGGTAGCTGCCGACGTCCGCAGTACCTGACCTCTTTCTTTTTATCATTTTGTTGTCTCCATTCTGGTTAGACTTTATTGTGTAGTAGATCTCATTTGTAGAGGCTCAGACTTGTGACACCACGATTTGGTGGGGACTGTGTTCTTGTATTTCATTTCTATACTTCTTGATTTGTTATGAAAATAGGCTAATCACGCCGATTAATCAGTATTAATTATACTTGGCTGGTTTAATTGGATAAGATGGTCAGGCTTGCCTAGCAATGTGTTGGGCGCCATCACGACCGAGGTTTGGGGTCGTGACAAGTTGGTATCAGAGCCTAGGTTAACAGGTCTCGCGAGTCATGAGCCGGTTGGTAGTCTCGTGGATCGGTACGGGGATGCCTGTAGTTTTCCTCGGGAGGCTGCAAACCTTTAGGAAAGTTTAAAATTATTGGAATTCTCATCGTGCGTGTTTGATTCAGCTTGAAATATAATTCTTGAAATTCCTCCTGCACATTGATGCGTGCACTCGAGTGCTTAGTGATAAATTTGCCTTGATGGCTTGTGATTCCCCAATCGAGGGACGAGATATATCGCTGTGAGTTCATGTGGGCCTGTCTGGAGGACTTGAGGCCGGATCCTTGTCTATGGCTTTAGCACGGAGGTGCTAATTTCGCGAGCCGGTATTATGAAATTCATGCGGTCAATATTGATCTTAATTGTGAAAATGGCAGTTGATAATGGGTGAGCTTCGAGGTATTCAATCCTAATTGTGATCTGTTACGTAGCCCTAGCTATGGGCATAGTGAGTATGTTCATGTTCCTTAGTGGAAAGGTAAAGTGCATTACACGTGGTAGTATGAGTTCAAACGCCGGAAAACCAAATTGGCTGTACTGTGGTGTATCATGGTGAAAGGTATATGTGTTATGATTTGAGCAGGTACAACACATGTTCATGTACTAATGCTGATGATATAATTCATGTAGTATTGAGATTTATGTTGTTGAAATACATTGTGACGTCTTGTTGAGTTGTGGGTGTATTGTTAGAATGGTTTGGTGATTCTCTGGCAGGTGGATAGGCCAATTTACAAAGGAAACTCTGTCAAAATTTTTGGAAAAATTTGGGACTTAGAAAAGATTTCTGCCACCGAAAGAGAGTAGGCTTAAATGTGGTGTGTGTATAAATGCAAGAATTGCAGAAGAGTTAAGGTTTCAGAGGGTTAGAGTCTCTGTCAAGCTTGTAAATGACTTGAGTTTAATCTCACGATAACATTGTGGCATCATTTGAGTAATAATGACATAGGTGGCTAAAAGTGCTTTGATGTATGGCTCCGAGCCAAGTTGGGGAGGTTGTTATTGACTAACTAATTTCACTATTGTGTGCTATGATGGTTCTGTCCCCAAAGCATGTTGGGAAAAATTCTGACGAGGGTTATGGTGCTTCGTAGATGTGAGAAAATACTAGGAGGTTTTGAGTGGCTGTTGCTAAAGAATGTTTGATGTATAGAAAAGAAAGATAGTTAATTGTATCCGTATGTAATCATGTTCTGCGGTGTCAGAGTTATATTAAGGCCCGTGTGGTTCTGTTTAATAAGGCAGTTGAATTATAACTGGTTAAGGGTGAATGACGCCCGAGAATAGCCTTGCGGTGTTCAAGATTTACGCTTGCAACAGTCAGGTGCCTTAAGACTGTGTACGTGGCTAGACCGTGGTGTCAGTAGAAGAAATCAAGACTTTTGCTATGTTATGGGGATGATGAGATTCTTAGTATCCGTATTGAAAGGTAATGATAACAAATTCAAATCGCAGGAAGTTCTTCAAAATAAAGTATTGTAGAATGTGGTATTTCTGGGAAACAATTGAGAGAGTATTCAGTGGCCTATGGGTCTTAGACCGTATGGTCTTATGTACGAGTCTTGTGTGGTAACATGGGTTGAGGCATTGTGGTGCTACAGTAAAGACTAGTATTAAATTAAAGATGAATCAGAAAGGAAATTGGGTAAATGGATCAACTTGTTAATAAACCGAAATGGTATGATAAGGAATACGATTAATTCCTGGTATATGTTTGAAGTAATGAGTCTCGTCGATATTGTGCAATAAAACTTTTGAGTATTGGCAGTTGTGTAACCCGATATGGGTATAAGGACTCAGTCCTGGCAGTTTAACTTATGCAATGTAATTGGGAGAAAGAGTTGTGATGTGTTTTATAATGGTTTGAAAATGAGTATATTCCTATCGGTATGCGAAGCATTGAATGGGCAATGAGTTTTCTCTATATGGGATCATGAGAGTTCTTGACTAGTTGAGCGCGCCGATGTTTGCGGAGTAGGAAAGGAATATGAATTTCCATGTTATCTTAGTGTGGTATGGTATATGCGATGTGTTATGGAAAGTTGATAATGACATATTCAAGGCTTTGAGATTTGTTCATAATATATGGGAAGTCATTAAAATTATTGTGCAGCGCGGGCAGCTGCAGGTGATTTAAGAGCCGATCTTTCTGGTGATTAAGGAAAATGGTACTACTATTCTAGTGATTTGGTAGAGTATATGGTCAACAAGGGCAAGGTAATGTAAACTGATAATATCTAGCGGTATGGTGGTATACTCCCGTTGGATGGACTGTAATAATTGAGTCGTTGATGACATAGTGAAATTTATGAATGGCTTTCGTGGTATGAATGGACGTTTGAGGTGCGTTATGTAATCGTACGGGAAGTACGGAATTAGGCATAGTGATTCCTGTGTTATGTATGTGTTGGAGACTGGAAGTTCTCGTAACCCGCCTACGCAGCGGCGGTATATCGTGTGTACCGGTACAGTGTGGAGGTTATCGGAAATTGGAAGCTCTAGTGGCTATCTCGTTACTTGATATGATGAATTTAAATAATGATATACGATTGCTGACTGGTTATCATAAGCCAGGTTGTCCAGACTAATGTGATATGGACTATGTCAGAAACATGTCGCAAACTGCGTGGCAGAGTGCATCAGATCATGCTCCAGCAGGGTAGATGTACCCTAGGGCCAGCGGACGGCTGGTAGGTATTGCTTTGTCAGTTGGGCCTTCGTGGCGGATATCAGTGTAGAGGTATCTACCATTAATTCAACTCTAGTATTGAGGAACTTTGTCGGATGCGTTTCATGTGGCTGAACTTGAGGCTATATATATATGTTTGTTACAATGAGCAACTTGAGTCGATGTGCATTCCCTTTTGCTAGATTCATGCGTGGATCGGGAGGCACGCCGCCACATGTATGGTATCTGGATCGCGTGGCATGCCGCCACAGGTATGCTATTGGAACGGGTTGCGCGCCGCAACAGTGCGATGTGGGAAATATAGCTTCCTATAAGTACATTGTATACAATACTTCCTCTCTTCTGAGGAATAGTCAGTATTGGGTATCGCTCGGGGAATAGCACATCGGGTGTGTCCATTCAGGATTCAATAGCATATACTAAATGTATCACCGCGTGTGTGTGTGATTGATTGCTTGAGTTCAGACCTAAATATGTGTGTGGCTGATCGTTTTGAGCATTGCGACTTGAGGTGCTCCATAAGTAATAATGTTTGGATAGAATCATGAGTTGTGGCAAGGCCACGTGATGTTATGACCTTTCGAGGAGGATTTAGGTACTCCAATTCTATGATGTGAGACGAGATCTCAGTTGTGTGTTGTGATGGCATTGAAGAATTTGAATTATGGCTCTTTGTGCGAGTCAGTTGTCATGATTCGAGTGTGTTCAAATCGTTCTTATTGGAGCCTGTGTTGTGCTTGTTGTGGCATAGGCCGATGCTGAGGTGTCATGTCACCAGTGTGGTGTTTTATGATCGAAATGACCGTTAGAGTCATTAATGAGTACGAGAATATTTGATCTTAGCTTGATAGAAAGGTAACATCGAGTTTTGGCTCCGAAACCTATTGTGGTATCAGTTATAAAAGGGAAATGGATTCACGAATGGTTGACCCGAGAGATGGGTTCGGTGTATCGCGTGCTTTAGTTGCCGTGGGCAGGATATGAAGGTGTTGGAATAAGACTCTATCTAATGAGAAAGGTTCTTTCTGCTAGTATTTGGTTATTGTGGCTAGTTGTTGTGATTGGAGACTATCGTCTCGAGTGATTGGATTGTTTGATACATCACGTGATCTCACCCAGAGTGGCGATTTTGGCTATTACAGTTGGATCGTGTGTACTCTGAGTATAGATGTGGGATTCAGATTTGGTACATGATTTCGGGAAGTGCAATGTGGTTTATGGTTCAGATAGACTGTGGAAATTCAGCTATACTATGTTATCGGACTTATGAAAGATAGGGCGAAGTGGTATCACCACGAGTATACGCTTGGTGAGGTCATTCAGCTATTGTGTTGAATCTAGTACAACTCTGGGTCTGCTCGAGGACGAGCGTTTGCTTAAGTTGGGGAGAATGTGATGACCCTGCCCGTCATCATGTGAGTTATCACCCCGTATTCCCCGTTATATGTTCGTTCATGTTTTAATATGTATGTTTGGCGAGTTTGAGTCATTTCGGATTGAGTTTAGTAGGAATTGAGACAAATAGTCTCTTTGAAGAAGGAATATTTGGGAAAAGTCAACCGGATGTTGACTTGTGAGTTAGAGAGCTCGGAATCGGATTCTCATGATTCGGTCAGCTCCGGGATGTCATTTATGAGCTAGGAGAGCGATCGGAAGTGAATTTGGAGGCCCGGTGTAGTTTTAGGCTTGAACTGGCTAAGGTTGAATTTTGGCGAAATCCGAATGGTAGGTGAGATTTTGATCCGGGAGTCGGAATGGAATTCCGACAGTTGCAGTAGCTCCGTTAGGTGATTTTGGATGTTCCTACAAAATTTCAGGCCATTCGGAGGTCGTTTGGTCTGGTTTTTGATCGAATGCTAGTTTCGGAAGTTTTGAAGAAACTTAGGCTTGAATCCGTGTGTAATTGGTGATTTTGCTGTTCAAGATGGTGTTTTTTATTCTTGGAACAAGTTCGTATCGTGTTTTGGAGTATGTTGGTGGTTTTCGTTGGGGTCCCGGGGGCCTCGAGGTGAATCCGGACCATCATCCGGCACTTTTGGAACTTAAAAATCTGCAGAAAAATTGCAGATCACTGGGCAAAATCCAAGCCTTCGCCTTTGCGTGGCATGGGCCGCGTTCGCGAAGGCCAGGTGAGTCAAGCATCGCGATCGCAAAACAGTTTATCGCGTTCGCGTAGGCCAGGATTCTTGAGCTTCGCGATCGCGTTCAGGGTGTCGTGTTCGTGTAGGTTTGTGAGGGTGTGCATCGCGTTCGCGTGAGGGGTATCGCGAACGCGTAGAAGGAAAATCAGACGGCTGGGAGCTAGTGCATCGCGAACGCGTTGGGGAGGTCGCGTTCGCGAAGGTTAATCTGGAGCTGGGCATCGCGAACGCGTGGTGACGAACGCGAACTCATAGAAGAAAGGTCCCAGGCAGTGATTTTAAAACCAGAACATTTCATTACGGGTTTCATTTCATAAACCCCCATTTTTGAAGCCTAGAGAGAGGAAGTGAAGGGAAATAGCTGGGAGATCATCGGGATATTGTCGGAGGTAAGCTTTGTGGTTTAATTACACGCTTTTATCATGAAATCATGGATTATTTCTATGAAAATGGAGGATTAAATGTGGGTTTAAGCCTTAGGCCTTAAATTGTAGAAAAACACCGATTTGAGCGGGCAAATGGAGTCCGAATTTGGTAAATTTGATATGCCTAGACTCGTATTGAGACGAGGGTTCCGAATATGTAACATTTATGATTGTTCGAGAAGTGCACCAAAAGTCGGGGTTTGACAACTTTGTGGGTTTTGATGCAATTTGGGTTATTTCGAATAGGTTACGTGAATTTAGCATATATTGATGTATTATCATTGATTTTGAGCAGATTTGGAAACCGAGGAGATTGCTTTGCGAGGCAAGCGCAAGGCGGACTGAGGCTTCTACCGGTTCGAGGTGAGTGGTAGTAGTAAACAATGTACTGAGCGTTTGAAACCCCGTACTAGCACTTCACGGTGCTATGTTGAGATGAGACACGCGTCTTGTGACGAGCGTGGTGACATTGTGATTGGGGACTTGGACTTGGTCCTTCCCGACTAATAGAATACTGTGTGTTATGACTGATAATAAGTTTATAACTGTGCAATTGGGCTGATAGCCATGTTTGTGGCCTTGTGCCGATCTGTAGAGCATTAGGAAACTTATAGAGCTAGGTGACCTTTATATCATGTTGGAAACATACACTCAGCCGTAGTTCTAGCTGTATAGCATAATATGAGCCCGTACTAGATGTGTACATTGAGAGAGATTATCTAAGGTGGAATTCCCTGTTCTAGCTGAGTGGGCCTGAAAGGCCAAGTCTATACCTATTGGGATGAGATAGGGTCAAGGACCCATTATGAGATGTTATATTGGGCCTGAAAGGCCAAGTCTATATTGACCGAGACAGGGTCAAGGACCCACTGTGATATATTATATTGGGCCTGAGAGGCCAAGTATATACTGACTGGAATAGGGTCGAGGACCCATTATGAGGTATTATATATATATATACCTATATTGGATCGGGCTGCACGCCGCAGCAGTATATATATTGGATCGGACTGCACGCCGCAGTAATATATATGTGGATCGGACTGCACGCCGCAGTATTATTGCGCTTGGGCTGTAGGAGCCCTTCGGAGTCCGAGTCTGCACACATTCTTAGTGAGCGCTGGAGTATATTATGGGATCGGGCTGCACGCCACAGTAGTATAGTTATATATGTATATATATATTGGATCGGACTGCACGCTGTAGCATCATAGCGCTTGGGCCTAGGGAGCCCCTCCGAGGTCTGTATACACCCCTACGGAGCCCCTCCGAAGTCTGTATACACCCCCAGTGAGCGCCGTCGACGTTAAATGGAGCGGGCTGCGCGCCGCAGCGGTATATGTATTGGAGCGGGCTGCGCGCGCAGCATTATACTTATTCATATTCATATATATACTGAAATATTTATATGTTATAGACAGATGTATATGTCTCCATATATTGAGATGGTTGTATACCGTAGTGGTACAAGCGAGGATGTGGTCAGTGTGGGACCTAGATGAGATAGATGTGGACTGGAGATCAGAGTACTCATTATAGTGATGACTAATCTGTGGGGGTTGCCTTAGAACTGTTTAGTGATAGTACTGGAGTTCTTATTTTCAGTTATTGTTTATTATTGTTACTCACTGAGTTGAAATATACTCACCCCACTCCCCTGCACTTTTTGTGCAGATATACAGGTTCAGGAGGGCAGTTGAGCTATCGCAATTGCTTTATTATCCCCATTCTGTGGAGACTTCGAGGTAGCTGCCAACGTCCGCAGTACCCTGACCTCTTTCTTTTTATCATTTTGTTGTCTCCATTCTGGTTAGACTTGATTGTGTAGTAGATCTCATTTGTAGAGGCTCATACTTGTGACACCACGATTTGGTGGGGACTGTGTTCTTGTATTTCATTTCTACACTTCTTGATTTGTTATGAAAATAGGCTAATCACGCCGATTACTCAGTACTAATTATACTTGGCTGGTTTAATTGGATAAGATGGTCGGGCTTGCCTAGCAATGTGTTGGGTGCCATCACGACCGAGGTTTGGGGTCGTGACATAGGCATTGCTTTGTCAGTTGGACCTTAGTGGAGGATGTCAGTGTAGAGGTATCTACCATTGATTCAGTTCCAGTAAAACGTTGTCAGATGCGTTTCATGTGGCCGAGCTTGATGCGTTTCATGTGGCCGAGCTTGAGGCTATATATATATATGTTTGCTGTAATGAGAAAATTCGACTCTATATGCATTTCCTTTTTGCGAGATTTATGCATGGATCGGGTGGCACGCCGCCACGGGTTATTTGGATCGGGTGGCACGCCGCCACGGGTATGTCATTGGAGCGGGTTGCACGCCACAACAGAATATTGTGAAAATATAGTTAGTTATATGCCGCAACAGAATATTGTGAAAATATAGTTAGTTATATGCTACTGGGTATACAATACTTCCCCACTTATGAGGAAAAATATCCGTTTTGAGTATCGCTTGGCAAATGGCACGTCGGTTGTGTCCTTTCAGGATTTGATAGCATACGTTAATTGTTTCACCGTGGGTGAGTTGATTGCGTGGGTTCAAGACCTAGATCTGTGCGTGCCTGACCGTTTTGAGCTTAGTGGCTTGAGGTGCTTCATGAGTAATAACGTTGGGATAGAATCACGAATCGTGGCAAGGACACGTGATGTTATGACCTCTCGAGGAGGATTCAGGTACTCTAATTCTATAATGCGAGACGCGATCTCAGTTCTATGTTATGATGTCACAGAGGAATTGAATTGCAACTCTTTTGCTGGAGATAGTTATCATGATTTGAGCTGTCATGATTCGAGTGTGTTTAGGCATTTCTATTGGAGCCTATGTTGTGCTCGTCGTGGCTTAGGCCGGTGTTGAGGTGTCATATCACCAGTGCGGTGTGTTATAATCGAAATGACCGTTGGAGCCAATAATGAGTGTGAGTATATGTGATTCCAGCTAGTATTTGGTTATTGTGGCTAGTTGTTGTGATTAGAGACTATCGTCTCGAGTGAATGGGTTGTCGATACATCATATGATCTCACCCGGAGTAGTGAATATGGGTTATTGCAGTGGATTCGAGTGTATCCTGAGTGTAGGCATGGGATTTGCATCGGGCATATGATTTCAGAAAGTACAATGTGATTTATAGTTCAGATGGTTTGTGAAATTTTGACTACATGGTGTTTTCAGACTTATGTGAGATAGGGTGATGTATGATCGCCTGAAATTATGCTTGGTAAGGTCATTCAGCTATTGGGTGGCTTCTAGTACAACTCTGAGTCCGCTCGAGGACAAGCGTTTGTTTAAGTTGGGGAGAATGTAACGACCCGACCCGTCGTTACGGAAATTTCCTCCACATTACCTTGCATTAACATATCTTATGCTTCTATATCAGTGTTAGAACCTGTCGGGTGAGTTAGGAGTGAATTGAATTAAAAATGAAGCAAATAGCATGTTTGAAGGAAGTTTGAATGTGGAAAGTCAACCTAGAGTTGACTATCGAGTTAGAGTGCTCGGAATCGGATTCTGATGATTCGACTAGTTTCGAGGGATCATTTATGACTTAGGAGAGCAGTCGAAATTGAATTTTGAGATCCGGTGTAGAAATAGGCTTGAATTGGCTAAGATTGAACTTTGGCGAAATCCGATCGATAGGTGAGATTTTGATCCGAGAGTCGGAATGGAATTCCGACAGTTGCAGTAGTTCCGTTAGGTGATTTTGGATATGCCTGCAAATTTTCAGGTCATTCGGACATCGTTTGGTCGGGTTTTTGATCGAATGTGAATTTTTGAAGTTAAAGTTAAACTTAAGCTTAAATTTGTTGAAAACGGACGATTTTGATGTTAACGATAGAGTTTTGATGATTGGAACAAGTTCGAATAAGGTTATAGGGCGTGTTGGTTCTTTTGGTTGAGATCCCGGGGGCCTCGGGTGAGTTTCGGGGTGGTTTCGGACCATTTCTAGGCCATTTTTACCTGCTGGTTTATGTCTGTAGCAGTGTTCTACGCGATTCCGGACAATGGGACGCGATCGCGGTGAGTAAAATGTGCGAAAAATATTAATGAATCGCGATCGCGTGAAATGCTCCGCGATCGCTAAGAAGGGCAATTTCTGTTGCATTGATCCTACTTCGGAAGCTCATATCGTTTTATCTACAAGGAATTTTAAGGTGATTCAAAAACAAAGGTTGTAGATAATCGTGTCTAGTTTTGAGAAAGCTAAAGTAATCTTGATTTGGACTTGTGTGTAAATAGTTATGGACGTCACACTATAGGGTGTCCAAGAAGGATCTCTAATACACATGTATACATTGGGAAGCTTATATCTCGAAATGTATACCGATTCAGACAATGAGTATCAAATACAAGATATAGCCCTATGTTTCTCGTTTCCATAACGTCAAACCATTCATCATTCGGAGTTGTGTGCAAATAGTTATGACCATTATACTGAAGCCTGTCCGGAGGAACCAGAATTTGTTCACCGCGATCGCGAAGCCTTTCCCGCGATCGCGAAGGGTAAATTTTGGGCCAAATTTTGTTCTCCGTGATCGCAGAGCCATTCCCGCGATCGCGATGAGTAATATGCCTGGGCAGAATGTTTTTAAAACATTCCAGTCGCGAAATCAACCCATTTTTCCACCATTTTGGGTCATTCTTGAGAGCTTTTGGACGGGAATTGAAGGGATTTCGACGGGGAATCATTGGAGGTAAGTTTTATGAGTTAAATACATGATTTTATCAAAGAATCTTCCATTAATTCTCTGAATTTGGGTAAGAAATCAAGAAAATTAGGGCTTTGAACAAAAATCTTAAAATGGGGATTTGAAGGACCATTTGTGGTCCGAATTGGGAGTTCTTGGTATGTGCGGACTCGCGGAGAGACGAGGATTCCGAAAATGTGTGTTTCATAATTTTTTGAGATGTGGGCCCGGGGCTCGAGGTTTTGCCAATTTCGTGATATCTGATATTTTTCGAGTTCTTTCGATTGGGTGATGTTCCATTAGCCTATTTTGATATATTTGTGCTGATTTGTGCTAGTTTTGACGTGCGTAGATGCCAGTTTGAGGAGCTAAGGTGTCGCGGGCATGAGCTTTCGTCGGTTCGAGGTGGGTAATACTTGTAAATGATGTCCTGAGGGTTAGTAAACCCTGGACTTGCACATCTTAGTGCTGTGTCGAGGTGACTTGCACGCCGGATAACGGGCGTGGGGTAGAGCACCATTGGGGATTGTGACTTGGTCCGTCCCGCGTAATAAATAATAACACCTAATTGTCGAAATGAATCGGACTAATTATCATGTTTAGGCTTCGTGCCGATTATTTGAATCCTTCAGGGATTGGCATCATTGTCTTGATAACACTGTGCGTATTTTTTTAAAAATTTAAGTTTTAAAATGGTATGTTTGCTATTCAGCATTTTTATAAGGTTATGAAAAACTTGAACAAGGTCTTAATAACATTTTTAGCTGTGAGCCAATATGGTATTGTTGCCGTAGGGCTTTCTTGATTATTTGTTAGACTGATTGGGGTCGAGGGCCATATGTTAGGGCATGACATTTTATGTGAGCATATGCATACACATGCATGGATCAGACTGCACGCCGCAGTGGTATACGGATCGGGCTGCGCGCCGCAGCAGGTGTGATATTAATATTGTGCTTGGGCTGTAGGAGCCCCTCCGGAGTCTGAACCCCCACGGTGAGCACGGGTACCCAAATTGGATCGGGCTACACGCCGTAGCGGTCATATGCATTGCATGGCATACATACATTGGTTTACGTGTACTACATGGCATAACATTCAACACTCATACATTACTGGCACACATGCATTAGTTGCCTTATTGACCAGATCTCCTGGTGTAAATTGATAAGGAGTGCTGAACCCGAGGGGCTGATTTGAGTGCGGACTTGCACTGATTGAGATTGTATCCAGGTATTGGTATATTATCATGAAAGAAAGTAGCTAAAAATCGAGATTCCTAAATAATCTACTCACATATGCTTGAAAGGAATAAAAAGATAGTTCTGTATTATGTAGCATGAGATAGTGCCTATCGTGGTTTTCTTCCCTTCAGCATTATTTACTTTTATTACTGCTGAGTTGGAAGTACTCACACCCGACTCCCTGCACCTTGTGTGCAGATCCGGGTACATCATAGTGGAGCTGATTCTATTGCGGCTCGGGAGTGCTTTTGGACAGTCAAGTTAGCTGCCAGCGTTCGCATGACCTGATTCACCAGTTTGTCTGTATTTTTGTTCTGATCATCCCACACTTGTGCACAGTTATATTCACTATTTACAGTTTGTATACTCTGTAGAGGCTCATGACTCTTGACCCTTCGGTCTATGGGAGTTGGCACGTGTTGGGACTTGGTTCCCTGTTTTTAATATATCTATCATTGTTATGCTTTAATTGGATAAAGTGAGCTTGTGGCTCCGTGATTGTTGTTGATTGGTCGGGCTGGCCTAGCAGTGTGCTGGGCGCCATCACGACCGGATTTGGGGTCGTGACACACAGCTTGCGGTACTCTATTCATCCGGGTGCCGCGAAGATGTACCAGGACTTGAGACAACATTACTGGTGGAGGAAGATGAAGGCGGATATTGTTAGGCATGTAGCCAGATATCTCAACTACTAGTTGGTCAAATATAAAAATCAAAGACCGGGCGGTGTTCTTCAGCGTATGGTTATTCTTGAGTGGAAATGGGAGCGAATTACCATGGATGTTTTGACTGGTCTTCCTCGAACTTCGAGGAAGTTCGATTCAGTATGGGTGATTGTTGATCGGCTGACCATATCCGTGCATTTCATTCCAGTATGTACTACTTACTCATCGGAGTGGTTAGCGGTGATCTTTATTTGGGAGATTGATAGATTGCATGGGGTCCTAGTGTCTATCATATCTGACAGAGGCACTCAGTTAACTTCTCAGTTCTGGAGGGCATTTCACCGGGAGCTGGGTACGCGGGTTGAGTTGAGCACCGCATTTCATCCTTAAACAGACGGACAGTCTGAGTGTACTATTCAGATATTGGAGGATATGTTGCATGCATGTGTGATTGATTTTGGAGGTTCATGGGATGAGTTATTGCCATTTGCAGAGTTTGCCTACAACAATTTTTGTCAATCGAGTATTCGGATGGCCGCGTATGAGGCATTATATGGTAGACGATGTAGATCTCCGGTGGGACAGTTTGAGCCTAGTGAATATAGATTGATAGGCACTGAGTTAGTTCAGGATGCTTCGGATAGATTGAAGTTGATTCAGGAGAGGCTTTTTACAGCAAAGTCATGCCAGAAGAGTTATGCGGACGTAGAGTTCGGGAGTTGTCTTTCATGGTTGGTGATAGAGTATTGTTGGAGGTTTCATCCGTGAAGGGTGTTATGCGGTTTGGGAAGAAGAGGAAACTGAGTCTCATGTTCATTCGTCCTTTTGAGATACTTAGGAGGGTTGGGGAGGTGGCATATGAGTTGGCCTTGCCACCTAGCTTGTCGAGTGTTCATCAAGTATTCCATATGTCCATGCTCTGAAAGTATGTCGGGGATCCATCTCATGTGTTGGACTTCAGTACGATTCAGCTTGATGGTGTTTTATCTTATGATGTGGAGCTAGTCGCTATTCTGGGTAGATTGGTTCAAAAGTTGAGGTCCAAGGACATTGCTTCAATCAAGGTGCAGTGGAGAGGCCAGCCCGTAGAGGAGGCTACTTGGGAGTTCGAGCATGAGATGCAGAGCAGATATTCTCACTTATTTGAGACTCCAGGTATGTTTCTTGACCCGTTTGAGGACTAACGTTTGCTTAAGTTGGGGAGAATGTGATGACCCGGCCCGTCATCATGTGAGTTACCACCCCGTTTTCCCCGTTATATGCTTTTTCATGTTTCAATATGTGTGTTTGGTGAGTTTGAGTCAATTCAGATCGAGTTTGGTTGGAAATGAGACAAATAGTCTCTTAGGAGAAGGCATAGTTGGGAAAAGTCAACCGGATGTTGACTTGTGAGTTAAAGAGCTCGGAATTGAATTCTGATGATTCGGTCAGTTCCGGGAGGTCATTTGTGGCTTAGGAGAGTGATCAAAATTGAATTTGGAGGTCCGGTGTAGTTTTAGGCTTGAATTGGCTAAGGTTGAATTTTGGCGAAATCCGAACGGTATGTGAGATTTAGATCCGTGGCTCGGAATTAAATTCCGAGAGTTGCAGTAGATCCGTTAGGTGATTTTTGATATGCCTGAAAATTATCAGATCATTGGGACATCGTATGGCCGGGTTTTTTGTTGGATGTTTGTTTCGGAAGTTTTAGTTGAAACTTAGGCTTGAATCTGACTGGATTTGATGATTTCCGTGTTTAAGGGTGTGTTTTTATGATTGGAACAAGTTTGTATCGCGTTTTGTAGGTTGGTGGTTTTCGTTGGGGTTCAGGGAGCCTCGAGGTGAATTCGGGGGTCCAATCGGACCATTTCTTGCATTTTAGAAGTGTTGTTGGTTGCAGGTATTTGTTGCAGACGGATACTCTATGCGATCACATAGGGGTGTTGCGATCACATAGAAGGATAAATTTGAGCTTTTGAGTTGTTCTATGCGATTGCAAAGACAAGGCTGAGATCGCATAGGTTTGTAACCATGTTCTCTGCGATCCCATGGCTATAGGTGCGATCGCATAGTGTATTGTGGCCCTGGGTCCCTGGAAGTCATTTGTTCTATGCGATCGCGGGGCTAGAGTGCGATCGTATAGTAGTAATTTTGGAGCCTGGACAATTGTTCTATGCGATCGCATTGTGGGTGTGCGATCGCATAACATTAAATATGGAGAGTAAATTTTTGTTCAATGCGATCGCAACAATGGGATGCGATCTCAAAGTGTAATTACCTGGGCGGGCAGACCTGTTAAGTAACATTTCATTCGCGAGGGTTTTTGTAATTTCACCATTTGTGGGTAAGCTTTGAGAGCAAAGAGACGGGATTTGAAGTGGATTTCACCGGGAAGTCATTGGAGGTATGTTTTATGGTCTAAATACATGATTTTATCTTAGAATATTCATCTATATCACTGAAAATTGAAGGATTAAGGTGTATTAATGGATATTTTTGCTCTAATCCTGGAATATTGAAATTCATCAATTTGAATGCGCAAACGGAGTCCGATTTTGATAAAATTTATATTTATGGACTCGTATTGATATGAGCATTCCGAAAACATTACTTTTGTGATTTTTATAGAAGCGTACCGAAAGTCGGATTTTGACAACTTCGTGGGTTTTGGTGTAAATCGAGTTATTTTGATTGGGTTGTATCTATTTAGCCTATTTTGATGTAATCTTATTGATTATGATCATAATTGGCATCCGAGGAGGTTGATTTGTGAGGCAAGCGCAAGGCTAGCTAGGACTTTTTCCGTTTCGAGGTGAGTGGTGTTAGTAAATGATGTACTGAGGGTTTGAAACCCCGTACTTGCATTATACAATGCTATGCTGAGATGAAACACGCGTCATGTGACGAGCGTGGTGGTATTGTGACTGGGGATTTGGACTTGGCCCTTCCCAATTGATAGTTTACTGTGTATAATGACTGAAATTGAGCTTATATATGTGTAATTGGGCTAGTAGTCGTGTTTGGGGTCTTGTGCCGATCTATAGAGTATTAGGGAAGCCTGTAGAGCTTCGTGACCCTTATATCATGTTGAATACATACATTCAGCCGTATTCATAGTTGTATAGCATATCATGAGCCAGTATAAGATGTGTACCCTGAGAGAGACTACCTGGGGTGGGATTCCCTGCTCTAGCTGAGTGAGCCCGAGAGGCCAAATCTAGATTGACTGAGATGGGGGCGAGGACCCGCTGTGAGGTATTTTATATATATATATATTGGATCGGGCTACACCCCGCAGCACTATATATATTGGATCGGGCTGCACGCCACAGCACTATATATATTGGATCGGGCTGCACGCCGCAACGCTATATATATTGGATCGGGCTGCATGTCGCAACGCTATGTATATTGTGCCACAACATTATATATATATATATATTGGATCGGGCTACACGCCGCAGTAGGATGAGTGAGGGCTAGGTCAGTGTGGGAATATTGTGAGAGAGTTGTGGACTGAAATGGGCTTATCACCGGGGAGATGACTTACCTGTGAGGTTACCCTTAGAACTATTTAGTGATAGTACATGTGTTCTTATTTTCAGTTGTTATTTATTATTATTACTCACTGAGTTGAAATATACTCATCCCACTCCCCTGCACTTTCTGTGCAGATCCAGGTGTTCTGGAGGGCAGTTGAGCTATCGCAGCTGCTACATTACTGTTATTCCGAGGAGACTTCGAGGTAGCTTCCAGCATCCGTAGGACCTGATCTCTCCCTCTCTATTAGTTTGTCATTTTCTATTCTTTCTAGACTTGATTTGTGTAGGATATTTCCATCTGTAGAAGCTCAGAATTGTGACACCGCGATTGTTGGGTTGTATTTTGTATGTTTCTATTTCCACACTTATTGTTTTGATATGAAAACAAGCTATTAATGTTAATTGATTAGTATTAATTAATAATTGGCTGGTAATATGGATAACATGGTCGGGCTTGCCTAGCAATGTGTTGGGCGCCATCATAACCAGGGCTTGGGTTGTGACAACAATGCCCAAACACGACTACTAGCCCAAATACACAGATATAAGCTCAATCTCAGTCATTATACACGGTAAACTATTAGTTGGGAAGGACCAAGTCTGAATCACCAGTCACAATACCACCACACTCGTCACATAACACGTGTTTCATCTCAACATAGTACTGTATAGTGCAAGTACGTGGTTTCGAACCCTCAGTACATCATTTATTACCACCACTCACCTCGAATCGACAAAAGTCCTGGCTTGCCTTGCGCTTGCCTCGCAAATCAACCTCCTTAGATGCCAAATCTGATCAAAATCAGCAAGAATTCATCAAAATAGGCTAAATTGACATAACCCAATTGAAATAATTCGAATTACACCAAAACCCATCACGAGTCCATTTTCCGAATCCTCATCTCAACACGAGTCCATATATCTAAATTTATCAAAATCAGACTCTGTTTGCCCATTCAAATCGATAAATTTCAATATCCCAGACATAGAGCAAAAACCTCCATTAATACACCATAAATCCTTCAATTTTCACTGATATAGATGAAGATGCTAGGATAAAATCATGTAATTAGACCACAAAACTTACCTCCAATGACTTCCCGATGAAATCCCCTTCAAATCCCGTTACTTAGTTGTCAAAACTTGCCCACAAATAGAGAAATTATGAAAACCCTCGTGGATTAAATGTTACTTAACAGGTCTGTCCGCCCAGGTAATTACACTATGCGATCACATCCCATTACTGCGATCGCATTGAAAAAAAATTTACACTCCATATTTAATGTTATGCGATCACACACCTACACTGCGATCGCATAGAACAATCTTCCATGCTCCAAAATTACTACTATGCGATCGTATAGAACAAACGCCATCTAAGGACCCAGGGCCACAACACACTATGCGATCGCACCCTTAGCCATGCGATCGCAGAGAACAAGGTTACAAAACTATGAGATCACAGCCCCGTCTATGTGATCGCATAGAACAACTCAGAAGTCCAAATTCATCCTTCTATTCGATCGCAACACCCCTATACGATCGCATAGAGTATCTGTCTGCAATAATTACAAACAACCAATATCTCTTCAAAAATACAAGAAATGGTCCGATTGGACCCCCGAATTCACCCCAAGGCCACCTGGACCCCAACAAAAATCACCAACCTACTCCAAAACACGATACGAACTTGTTCCAATCATAAAAACACACCCTTAAACACTGAAATCATCAAATCAAGGCGCATTCAAGCCTATGTTTCAACTAAAACTTCTAAAATGAATATTCCATCAAAAACCTAGCCAAACGATGTCTGAATGACCTGAAAATTTGCAGAATATCCAAAATTACCTAACAGAGCTACTGCAACTGTCGGAATTCCATTCTGACTCCGAGATCTCACCTATCGATCGGATTCCGCCAAAATTCCAACTTAGCCAATTCAAGCTTATTTCTATACCGAACCTCCAAATTTAACTCTGATCACTCTCCTAAGCAACAAATGACCTCCCGGAGCTAACCGAATCATCAAAATTCAATTTCGAGCTCTCTAACTCACAAGTCAACATCCGGTTAACTTTACCCAACAATTCCTTATTCGAAGAGACTATTTGTCTCATTTCTAACCAAACTCGATCCCAATTGACTCAAAGTCACCAAACACACATATTGAATATGAACAAGAATATAACGGGGAAAATGTGTTGGTAACTCATATGATGATGGACCGAGTCATCACCTTCGCTCCAACTTAAACAAACACTCATCCTCGAGCGGACCAAGAGGTTTATCGGAAGCAATAAAATAGCTAAATGACATTACCAAGCGTGTATTCGGAGTGATCCCACGTTACCCTATTTCACATAAGTCCGATACACACTATAGGTGGAATTTCACACCCTATCCAAACCATAAACCACATTGCACTTCCTTAAGCCACACTCACCAGATCAGAACCCCACGTCTATACTCAGAATAAACCCGAACCAACTGTAATAACCTATACTCGCCACTCACATCATAGAGTATCTGAATCCTCCTCGAAATGTCATAACATCACGTGGCCTTGCCACGACTCCTGATTCCATCCGAACACTATTACTCGTAAAGCACCTCAAGTCACCATGCTCAAAACGGTCAGCCACACACATATTTAGGTTTGAACTCAAGACATCAAACACACCCGCGGTGATACAATTAGTATACACTATAAATTCCTGAAAGGACACAATCGATGTGCTATTTGCCGAGTGGTACCCAATACGGACTTTTCCTCGGAAGCCAAGAAGTATTGTATACAAGGTAACATATAGGAAACTATCCTCCACATCACACTGTTGCGGCGTGCAACTCGCTCCAATAACATACCCGTGGCGACGTGCCACCCAATCCATATACCATACCTGTGGCGGCATGCCACTCGATCCAAATAATCTGTGGCAGCGTGCCACATGATCCATGCATAAATCTAGCAAAAGGGAATGCACATCGAGTCAAGTTGTTCATTACAATAAACATACATAGCCTCCAGTTCGGCCAAAAGGAACACATCCGACAAATTTCCTCAATACCGAAACTGAATCAATGGCAGAGACCTCGGCACTGACATCCTCCACGAATGCCCAACTGACAGAGTAATACCTACTAGCCGTCTGCTAGTCCTGGGGTACATCTAACCTAGTGGAACATAATCTGATGCACTCTGCTACGCAATTTGTTACATTTTCGGACATAGTCCATATCGTATTAGTCTAGACAACCTGACTTATGACAACCAGTCTGCAATCAAATATCATAACCCAAATTCATTATATCAAGTAAAGAGAGAGAGCCACTAGGGCTTCCAATTTCCAATTACTGCTAAACGGTGCCAATACACACGATATACCACCACTGTGTAGGCAGATTACAAAAACTTCTAGTCTCCAACACGTATATAGCACATGAATCACTATGCCTAATTCCACGCTCCACCGTACGAACACATAACATGCATCAAGCGTCCATTCATACCACGAAAGTCATTCAGAAATTTCCCTATGCCATCAACGACTCAATCATTACAGTCGATTCAATAAGAGAATATCGCAATACCACCGGGTATTAACAACTTACATTACCTTGCCGTCTTTTTCAACATATACCCCGTCGAATCTCTAGTTTAGTAGTACCTTTTTCCTTAATCACTAGAAAGATTGATTCTCAGATTATCTGCAGACGTCCGTGCTGTTTGAGAGATTTAATGACTTCCCATATAATATAAACTTATCTCAAAACCTTGAACATGCCATTAACAACTTTCCATAACACATCTCATATACCCTACCACACTAAGATACATGGAAACTTCTATCCCTCTTCTAAGCCGCAATTATCGACGCACTCAACTAGTCAAGGACCTCCATGATCCCATGTAGAAATATAATTCATTACACATCCCATGCTTCGCATACCAATAGGAAATATACTCATTTTCAAACCACGGTAAAACACATCACGAATTTTTTCTCCCAATTCCTTTGCACAAACTAAAATGCCAGGACTGAGTCCCTCTACCCATATTGGGCTATGCAACTTCCAACACTCCAGAGCTTTGCTGCACAATACGTACAAAACTCATTACTTCAAACACATACCAGGAACTACTCGTTTCTTTATCATACTATTTCGGTTATTATCAAGTTGATCCATTTATCCTAATTTTCTTTCTGATTCATCTTTAATTTAATATTCTCCGTCACTAAATCATCACAATACCTCAACTCAGGTTACCACACGAACCTCATACATAAGACCACACGATCTAAGACTCACAGGTCGTTGAATACTCTCTCAAATATTTCCTAGAAGTACCACCTTCTACAATACTTTTTTGAAGAGCTTCCTGCGATTATGAATTCGTTATCATTACTTTCCAATACAGATACCTAGAATCCCATGATTAACATAACATACCCCAAGACATGATTACTTCTAATGAAACCACAGTCTCTAGCCATATACACAATCTTAAGACACCTGACTGTTACAAGCAAACTCTTGAACGCCGCAAGACCATTCTCAGGTGTCATTCACCCTTATTAGTTGTAGTTCAGCTGTCTTATTGACGAATCCACTCGTGCCTTGTTAGAACTCTGACACCGCAAAACATGATTACATACAGATACAAATAGCTATCTTTGTTTACTATACACCAAGCATTCTTTATCAACATCAGCTCCAAAATATCCTAATATTTCTTCACATGTACGATGCACCATGTAACCTTTACCAAATTTTCCAACGTACTTAGAAACATAATCAACATAGCACACAACCGTGCAATCAGCTAGTCAATAGCAACCTCCCCAACTTGGCTCGAAGCAATATATCAAGGCACTTTTAACCACTCATGGTATTCTTACTCAAATGATGCCACACTGTTATAGTGTGATTAAAATCAAGTCATATACAAGTCTTATTGAGGCTCAAGTCATCAGAAATCTTAAATCTTCTGTAATTTTTGCATTTTACCTCACACGACAGTTATGCCTACTCTTTAGGTGACAGAAAATATTTTCTAAGTCCCAAATTTTTCAAACATTTTGTCAGAATTTCCTTTGTAATTTGGCCTATCCACCTGCCAGAGAATCACCAAAACCATCCTAACAATACATCTGGAACTCGACAAGACATCACAATGTATATCAACAACGTTAATCTCAATACTACACGAATTACATTATCAAAATTGATACATGGACATGCGTTGCACCCGCTCAAATCATAACATATATCAAATACCTTTCAACCCAATTCGCATAGCACAACCAACTCAGTCTTCCTAAGTTTGAACTCATACTACGACACGTAGTGCACTTTAGCTTTCCACTAAGAGACATGAACATATTCACCATGCCCATAGCTAGGGCTACATAACATATCACAATAAGAATCGAACACATTACAGCTCACCCATTATTAAACTGCCATTTGCACAATTAGAGACAATACTGGTCTTATAAATTTTATCATACCAGCTCGTAAAATCAGCACCTCGGTGCTCAAGCCATAGACAAAGATCAGGCCTCAAGTCCTCCCAACTAGCCCATCATGAACTCACAGAGATTTTGTCTCGCCCCTCGATCGGGGAATCACAAGCGATCAAGGTGAATTTATCATTAAGCACTCGTGTGCGCTTACAGACATGTACAAGGAATTTCAAGAATTACACCTCAAGCTGAATCAAGTATGCAAGATAAGAATTCCAAGAATGTGGAGTATTTCCTTAAAGGTTTGCAGCCTCCCAAGGATAAGCACAAGCGTCCCCGTATTGATCCACGACACTGTACTAAACCAGCTCATGACTCACGAGACCTGTTAACCTAGGCTCTGATACCAACTTGTCACGACCCAAATCCCGGTCATGATAGCGTCCAACACATTGCTACGGAAGACCGACCATCTTTTCCATATTACCAGCCAATTATTAATTAATACTGATCAATTAAAGTTAATAGCTTGTTTTCATAACAAAACAGCAAGTGCAGAAACAAAATACACAAAATACAACCCAATAATTGCAGTGTCACAAGTCTGAGCCTCTAACATATGGAAATATCCTATACAATCCAAGTCTAGGCAGAATAGTAAAAGACATGATGATAGGAAGGGAGAGATCGGGTCTTGCCGACGCTGGCAGCTACCTCGAAGTCTCCTCAGAATAACAATAATGTAGCACATGCTCTAGCTCAACTGCCCTCCTGAACACTTGTATCTGCACAGAAAGTGCAGGGGAGTGGGGTGAGTATATTTCAACTCAGTGAGTGATAATAATAAATAACAACTGAAGGTAAGAACACATGTACTATCACTAAAAAGTTCTAAGGGTAACCTCACAGGTAGGTCATCTCTACAGTGATAAGTCTAGTTCCAGTCCACAACTGTCTCACAATGATCCCACACTGACCTAGTCCTCACCCATACTGTTGCGACGTGTAGCCCAATCCAATATATATATATATATATACATATAATGTTGCGGCGTGCAGCCCGATCCAATATATATGTATATATAATGTTGCGGCATGCATCTCGATCCAATATACGTATATGTATATACTGATGCGGCGTGCAGCCCGATCCGGTATGTATATCAATACCACACAGCGGGTCCTCGACCCCATCTCAGTCAATATAGACTTGGCCTCCGAGACCACGCAGCTAGAACAGGGTATTCAACCACAGGTAGTCTCACTCACAATACACATCTAGTACTTGCTCATGATATGCTATAAAACTATGAATACGGCTGAGTGCATGTGCCAATCATGATATAAGGGTCGCTTAGCTCTACTGGCTTCCCTAATACTTTACAGATCGGCAAAAGCCCCAAACACGGCTACTAGCCCAAATACACAGATATAAGCTTAATCTCAGTCATTAAACATAGTAAACTATTAGTCGGGAAGGACCAAGTCTGAATTCCTAGTCCCTATACCACCACGCTCGTCACATGATGCCTATTTCATCTCAGCATAGCACTGTATAGTGCAAGTACGTTGTTTCAAACCCTCAGTACATCATTTATTACAACCACTCACCTCGAATCGTCAAAAGTCCTAGCTCGCCTTGCGCTTGCCTTGCAAATCAACCTCCTCGGATGCCAAATCTGATAAAAATCAACACGAGTCCATACATATAAAGTTTAGCAAAATCGGACTCTGTTTGCCCATTCAAATCGATGAATTTCAATATCCTAGGATTAGAGCAAAAACCTCCATTAATACACCTTAAATCCTTCAATTTTCAGTTATATAGATGAAGATTCTAGGATAAAATTATGTAATTAGACCATAAAACTTACGTCCAATGACTTCCCGATGAAATCCCCTTCAAATCCCGTCACTTAGCTCTCAAAACTTGCCCACAAATGGAGAAATTATGAAAAACCTCGCGGATGAAATGTTACTTAACAGGTCTGTCCGCCTAGGTAGTTACACTATGCGATCGCATCCCATTACTGTGATCGCATTGAACAAAAATATACACTCCATATTTAATGATATGTGATCGCACACCTACAGTGCGATCGCATAGAACAATCTTCCAGGCTCCAAAATTACTACTATGCGATTGCACTCCTGCCTTGTGATCGCATAGAACAAATGCCATCCAGGGACCCAGGGCCACAACACTCTACGCGATCGCACCCTTAGCCATGCGATCACAGAGAACAAGGTTACAAAACTATGCAATCGCAGCCCCATCTATGCGATCGCATAGAACAACTCGGAAGCCCAAATTCATCCTTCTATGTGATCGCATAGAGTATCGGTCTGCAATAAATATGAGCAACCAACAACCCTTCTAAAATTCAATAAATGGTGAAATTGGACCCGGATTCACACCGAGGCCCCCGGGACCCCAACGAAAACCACCAACCTACTCCAAAACACGATATGAACTTGTTCCAATCATAAAAACACACTCTTAAACACGAAAATCATCAAATCAAGTCGGATTCAAGCCTAAGGTTCAACTAAAACTTCCGAAACCAATATCCCATCAAAAACACGGCCAAATGATGTCCGAATGACCTGAAAATTATCCAAAATCACCTAACGGAGCTACCACAACTGTCAGAATTCCACTCTGACTCCCGTATCAAAATCTCACCTATCGATTGGATTCCGCCAAAATTCTAACTTAGCCAATTCAAGCCTATTTCTAGACCAGACCTCCAAATTTAATTCTGATCACTCTCCTAAGCCAAAAATGACCTCCTGGAGCTAACCGAATTATCCGAATTCAATTCCAGGCTCTCTAACTCACAAGTCAACATCCGGTTGACTTTACCCAACTATTCCTTCTTCTGAGAGATTATTTGTCTCATTTCTAACCAAACTCGATCCGAATTGACTCAAACTCACCAAACACACATATTGAGCATGAACAAGCATATAACTAAGAAAACGGGGTGGTAACTCACATGATGACGGATCGGGTCGTCAGATATGTACATTGAGCTAAATTGCTCGTTACAACAAAATACTAAATATCAGTCATATACAAGCTAAGTGTGTAATACCATTCCCCGAGGAGACATATAACGCTATAATACAAAAACTTAAGCACAACTGAGGTGCGATATACAATGTGAGTCTAAAGAGCCATCCTGCTCATATAACATCACCTTTACACGGAACCTCAACGCATAAGAAATTCACCAAGCCATCTCACAACTCACACGACATAGTATATCATTACATGAAATAGCTGACGATGAAATAACACCCCACGTCTGATTACTACTTCATAAGGAGCGCTTATGCTGAAATGAGCACATTCAGCCTGATATAAGGAACATATTCACATTTAAATTCATCTATGGACCTCCAGCTGATTCTGATCTCACTGAACTAGGCCAGTAACCTTTCAAAGGTCTATAATAACGCCCCTTTCTCTCACAACGCACAAGATCACCCATCATAACTGAAGAAAACCTCCACAATCCATAACCCAATAAATCGAGTGTCATCCATGCATAAATTATCAAATTAATGATATCATCACAATTCTCATGCTTGGTTTAAATCTTTACTCAATCAAGTGACTACATGTCACACTTATATAATCTTTCTGTGGGACACGCTCACACAACCTTCAAAAACATATAACAGGTCCGAAGATCCACACCACCAGCCACTCTAACACTAAAAGTCGATCAAGAACCACTAACCAGGATGCAAATCCTTCTTCATAAAACACCAATTTTAGGAGACACCGAAGAAACCACTAACTTACTTTAAACATCAAAACTCCTTTCCTGCTCGTCCAAGCTCGTGACATCTTTGTCACCACCGAACTGCAATCTCGATCCTCACTTCAAATTCTATATCACTTACTTCACCCAGTATGCCAATTCAACTATGGCTAATCAATCTACCTTCTTCCAATTTATCTTGGATTGCCTTAGAAATAATACTATATCTATTCAGCACATAACATTCTTCGTCTGCACTCATCCCGAGCGACCTTGAATCGCGAGACCATGCTGTCTCAAATCCCATAAACCATTTTATACCTCCCAAATGCTACACTGCAAGTTAAGACATTATAGAACCTCTTGTGCCCCTTCTCATAAGCTGCTACAAAGCATGATTCTTAATCGTACCTATAAGCTCAACCTCATTAGGCACAACCCTTTTACCCACATGAATCCATTAGGACCACTGCTGAGAGCCACCTGCTCCGACTTAGCCCCGAATATAATCAATTTCATCAATCTTTTAGCACATGAACACCCTTTTGACGAAGCATCCGTCAGAATCACTTCCCTTGGAACCCATATCCATATAAAGTACAAATCCCAAATCCTTTCCAATATTTGAACATGAGCCAGCAAAGCCAACCATAGCACACCTTTCCAATTCCTTGCTCAAATTACCACATATGGTCTTTTCCCGTAGCCGAAACAACCCATTGATATGCAAATAAGCAGAGAGCTCGCAAGTAGTTAACCAGGCAACACAATCTTAGGCGGTGGGACTCTCACACTTAGCTTGAAGACACTATTATAAAACTCTGGAAATCACCATAATCCTTTATCTCTTGTGGACATAACCTTACGCAATCATCCTCCGCAATTCTCGGAATCTTTTTGTAAATCCCATTTTCATATTCTAAATTATCAACCACATTCGCAAAACGTTCTCTTAGTTGTGTAACCAATATAATTCTTTGCAGAAACCTTGCCAACCATGCGACCACTAACCTTCTCACAGGAGATGACCCACCTATAGAAATCACTTCCAGATATCTTCCAATTGTCCGAGCTCCCTCTCCAGCTGCACCAGTCCATTCACTCTCGTGGACATCAATTGAATGTGCGGCAACACCTTCCAATTCAGAATTACGCTACATCCTTCTTCATTTCAAGTAGCTCCTTTTTGTCATACCAAATCTCCTGCCGCATAACAGACTATACTTCAAATTAAACGAGCATGCTTCAATTACCAGTCACTAAAATTCCATATCATTCCAAACTCTCCTTAGGCATGTAGTCATCCTACTACCAAGCCCATACGCAACTTCTCCACTCTCCCACTTTGGGAAAACTCGATTCTTTAATCAATCAATCGACCTGCGCTTCTTATATATGTCCTTCTAGAAGTTTAAAACTTTGCCTGACGCTTCACACGTCTTTCTCATCTTTTGCTGCTCAGTTGTTGCCTTAATAAAATTTATCTTCATAGTTCCACAAATCGCTACTGACTTAAATCCTTCTTAAGGCCATCTTTATCGAGCCGTCAACATTAGAAATACTGATTCTATCTTGAACCACCGAACCCTGCGATATCTTACTATCGCCTCCTCAATACTATTTCATAATATCTTGCCCTAAAGGTGAATTGTAGAAGATCATAACACTGGCGAGCTTAGCACATTGGTCAAGGAAAATGATACCTTATCATGCAGGAAATCTCTATCATGCTGTGTCAATACCGACTCTTATTACTTCCATCAGCCTGCATCCGACCATCCTTAGTCCGATTGCCTTTCCCATGTTGGGAATAAAATACTGAATCTCTTGATTATGTTCTGAGCAAACCTCCGTTCAAGTCATTCATTGCCCTAACACGTAGGCAATTGTCCTACCATCATATCAAAACTACAGAATAATAATAACCATCATGGCAAATTATGCCTAGCCTTATAGCCCTAAAAGCACCGCTACTAGGCTGAAACAATAAGATACTCTTCTATAAGCTACGACAATAATCCGATCAGCTATATCGGGAGAAATATCCCATATCTCATCTGTAGTACTGTTATAATTCTTCAATTCTTGATTTATAATAAGCATTTTACATCACATAAGATTGAGTAGGAAAGAAACAAAGGCATAATCTTCACATGAAATCAAATCGCATGATAAGGAATCAAGAAAGAAAGTACACCTAACAGCCTTGCAGCCTGTCGAGGATAAGTACAGATGTCTCTGTACTGATCCATGAGACTCCACTAGACTTGCTCATAACTCGTGAGACCAACATGAACCTAGTGCTCTAATATCATATTGTCACGACCCGAAATCCTCTAAGGATCGTGGTGGCGCCCAACGCTGCTGTCAGGCAAGCCAACCAAGAATGCATAAGTAAATTCCAGTTTTAGTATTTGCGAAAATCATTTTTCTTATACGTTAAATATTAGGTAGTGAAAAGTTTACAAAAATGAACATAAAGTCGTTAAAGGACTTAATACTAAATAATCCAAAAACCTCCCAGAACCCGATGTCACAAGGACATGAACATCTACAAATAACGTGATAAAATACAACATCCGTCCGAAATATACTGGACAAAAAATAAATACAATATACTGAAAGGGACTGTACTAGTTGCGGGTTGCCTCGAATAATGCAACTTACCTAGTCCCAAAATTATCCGGCTGCTATGCCTAGTAGGCCACTAGGGTTACATATAGCTGTGCAATAAAAATGAACAGAAATGTAGTACGGGTAAGCAAACAACATGAACTCAATGAATATCCCGTGTAATCTAAAAAAAATGGCGATGAGATGTTCAACTTCGACACTTACTAGATGTCAATTACCAATATACAAAAAATGTGAGGAAACCATGGATTCATATGGTAGTTCTATCTCACGAAGTCGGAAAACAGGTAACACCTTTAACAAATAATAAAGGATTTTTCAAGGTTTACTTTTCATTATCTTATCAATTTATATCAAGCCATGAAAGGCAATATCAACATTTAAACTTTTCAGGCAACAATATACATCATGCGCAAATCATGTCGAGGTCGACGACCTGCTACAACAGAAATGCAAACTGTGAACTATCGAGGGTCGAATGGCTCGAACGATAGACACATCTATTACCCTCTCGCAAACTATCCATGCGACACGGTCAACAAAAAATAGACAATCACACTGCTCGCGAATCAATCATGTAACGCAGTTTCACATAAAAATACATGCTCAAATAGCCAATTAAAGACTCATCAGGGAACACTTGTCCAATTAAAAGCCAGTCCTCTTTTAACAATTTAAGAAATTAAAGTTTGATCCTTTTTGAAATTCATTTACTAATTCAATATGATCTAAGTAATCCATGTTGTCAACGAGTTTACAATTAATCCAAGTATAACATGTTTTTGGGTCCTAACTACCCTGACAATAACATAATAGTAGCTATGCACGAACTCTTGTCACCTCGTGCATACGTAGCCCCAACTAATAGGAGCACATAATCAATTATTACACATATGGGGACAATTCCCTCTTACAATGTTAGAAAGGAGATTAACCTCGCTCCGAAGATCCATAACCAGCATTCCACGCCCTTCCGAAGACTCTACTAGATGCACCGCACTCAAAACTAGCCAACTGTTAAGCAAATCCACTAATATATGCTCAAATATTCATTACAATCTAATTTATAGCAATTTCTAACTTCGATCAAAAATTTGCCAAAATGCCCTCGGGCCCACGTGCCCAAAATCAAAAAAAAATTAAAGATAAAGATTACTGATTACCTTAGAAACTCAAATATATAATTTAATCCTAATTCCATGCTCAAATTCGTGGTAAAATCCAATTTATCAAGTTTCTAGATTTTCTTCCAAAAATCTCTATTTTCCCACAATGTTCATGTCTAATTCCATGATATAATCTCATATTTAACTTGGAAATGAGTGGGAGTAGCTTACCTTAACATAGATGATGAAATCCCATCTTGAAGCTCTCCAAAAATCATCCATGCTTTGAAGAAATGAAGAAACATGAGCTAAACTCGCTACAATACCATTCCGCCTAGGTATTTACTCATTGCGATCGCGGAAAATGCTTCGCGATCGCAGAGAATAATTTTTCTAGCCCAAAATTTACTTTTCGCGATTGCGGAGAACAATTTCTCATCCTTCCGGACATCCTCTAGTAGAATAGTCATAACTCTTTGCACACAACTGCAAATTCACAAATGATTTAATATTCTGAAGACTATACTCAATGATATACAACTTTCATTTGTTGGTAATTTCCCAATTCCTTATATATTTCTAGATTATCTGTCAAAGTGAGCCCAAGTATAACACAACTTTCTTCTTCATCTTTCCGGACACCCTGAGGTGTAACATCCATATCTCTTAATACACAAATCCATATAATGAATGGTTTAATTTTTCAGAAATCAGGCACAGTGGGCTACAACGTTCATTTTTACATTATCTCAAAATGCGTTATAGATTGTGAGATATGAGCCTCCGAAATCGAGTCACTATAGCAGAATAATATTGTACGCTATCGCGAAAGGCTTTCCACAATTGCGATTCACTGGCCCGTTTCTCACATTTTAGTCACCGCGATCGCGACCAATTCCCCGTGATCGCATAGAACACCGCTGCAGCCAAAAACCAACAGTTATAAATGTCCTAGAAATGGTCTGAAACCACCCCGATGCTCACTTGAGCCCCTCGGGACCCCGTCCAAATGTGCCAATAAGTCTGGAAACATATCACAGACTTAGTCGAGGCTTCAAATCACATCAAACAACATCAAAATCTGAATCGTGCCAAAATTAATCTTTGTGAACTTTGAAATTTTTAACTTTCACATCTCATGCTGAAACTTATCAAATCTCATTCAATTGACCGCAAATTTTGCAGGCAAGTCATATTCGACTCTACAGACCTGTTGCAACTTCCGAAATCACATTTTGACCCTGATATCAAAAAGACCACTTCCGGTCAAGCTTCTCAAAAACCTTCAATTTTTTATCTTTAGCCAAATAGCTCCAAAATGACCTACGGACCTCTGAATTCACTTTCGATAGCGCTCCCAACTCCAAAATCACCATACAGAGCTACTCCCAGTCTCAGAATCCCAAACGGACATCAGTAACACTGAAATACTCTTCAAGACAAACTTATGAAGGTAAACGGATCCGGACCCGAGATTGGATGGTCCCGAGAGGTCCGTAGGAAAATATGGGACTTGGACATGCGTCCGGAGTCGAATTCCGAGGCCTAGAGCCCAAGTTATGAATTTTTCTATGAAATTGTTTTTGATGTAATTGTTAAAGGAAATGAATTAATTGACCTTGGTATCGGGCTCGTATTTTGGTTTCGACGCCCGATACAAGTCTTAAATATTATATATGTGATTTCTGTAAAGTTTGGTGACATTCGGATGTCGTTTGAGATGTTTTGGACCTTGAGTCCCAAGTTTGAAAGTTTTGAAAACCAAAAGTATGAAAATCATGAATTTGAGGCTTGATTTGATGAAAACGAGGTGATATTGGCGATGTGATCGCACGAACAAGTTCATAATGTGTTTTTTAGGTTGTGTACATGTTTAGTTTGGAGCCCGGGGGGCTCGGGTAAAGATTTGATAGGCCGTTGGATTAAATTCTGAATTTTTGCACTGCTGGTTTTTTCACCCAGCTGTTGGCTTCGCAATTGCGAAGCATTTCTCGCAATTGCGAAGGGGGCTGATCAAGGCAGGGCTCGCAAATGCGAACCCTGATCGCAAATGCGAAGCAAATGCGAACGTCCGCAAATGCGAACAATTGTTCGCAAATGCGAACGTCCCTGGGGCCTGCCTATGTTCGCAAATGCGAACACAGTTCGCAAATGCGAACACTGCCCCATACTGCCTGTGTTCGCAAATGCGATCCATTGTTCGCAAATGCGAACATTGCCTTATACTGCCTATGTTCGCAAATGCGAACATTAGTTCGCAAATGCGAACACTCCCTTTTATCTGCCAGTGTTCACAAATGCGAACAAAAGTTCGCAAATGCAAACTTCCCAGCCTTAGCTTATTTTTCAAACTCCAGAAATTGGTCGGGGTTCGCAATTGCGAACCCATGTTCGCAAATGCGAACACAGAGACCCGTAAAACACGATTTTCAGTTCATTTCTTCACTTTTTACAAAACAAAAACACCCATTTGCGATTCTTCACGGATTCCTTCTTCATCAAAACAATTGTAAGTCACTTTTTACTTAATTCTTTCAATTCCTAACATCATTAAACATGTTTTCCATTATAAATCAAAGGTTTTCATGGTAGAATTTCTTGTTTTTGTTAGAATATAGGGTTTTTCATAAATTGGGAAATTGGACCTCGAATTGAGGTCCGATTTTGAAGCAAATCATATATATGAACTCGTGGGGGGATGGGTAACCGGATTTTGGTCCTAACCCCGAGTTCCGACCATGTGGGCCCGGGGTTGAAATTCACTATTCCGGGCAGAATGTTGTAGAAGTTGTATTTGGTCTTAAGAATTAGTTTGTTGAGTAGTATTGATGATAGTAAATCAATTGTGTATAGATACGATTGGATTGGAGCCAAATTTGAAAGAAAAAGACATTTCCACGGATTGAATTGTTCATAAACATTCGAGGTAAGTGTTTGTTCTATCCTAGTTTGAGGGAATAGGATTATGCGTTATGTGTTATGTGATCGAATGCGGTGTATGGGCTGTGGTGACAAGCATCCATACACTGGCGTCTAGTATGACCGTGAGTCGTGGAAAAATGATTATTTTGAGATATATTACAGATGAATTGTTATTGTTCTCCCTTGTCGGGACTTGTTGTGAAGATGATTATTGATTGCCCTTGTTGGGACAGTTTATGAATTACTGCTTCTTTCTTTGCCCTTAACTGTGATTGTTATTTGGGTGAGGAAGAGTGATAATGCACGAAGGGTGATGCCGTGCCATGTTTATTTATTTATGAACGAAGGTTAATGCCGTGCCGTGTTTTATTGATTATGCACGAAGGATCATGCCGTGCCCTGTTATTGAACCATGTACGAAGGATCATGCCATACTATGGATGTGAGGATGAGAGTAAAAGCACGAAAGGTGATGCCGTGTACTTTATTTGCTTATTTGGTGAGGATGAGAGTAAAAGCACGAAGGGTGATGCCGTGCAACTGCTTGCTATTCCTTGACTTGATATTACTTGTGTTTCCATTATACTTTGTTTTCCTTGTGAACTTATTAACTGTTGTTAATTGTTGAATTCTTTGAGATATTCCTTATTGTGTTATTACTTGGTTATTTCTTGTTATTCCGTGGTATACATATATATTGAATTGCACATGTTTATGTGGGTGTCTGGTCCTAGGCTTGTCACTACTTCGCCTGGATAGGCCAGGCACTTACCAGCACATGGGGTCGGTTGTGCTGATACTACACTTCTGTGCGTTTTTGCACAGGTCCAGGTTACGATCAGGAGCAGCAGCAGTAAATCGATTGCGTGGGAGTTGATCACATTTGAGACCGAGGTAGCTTGCAGACGTCCGCAAGCCCGGCGTCTCTCTCTTTATTTATGTTACTAGCTGTAGTCTCTTTGTTCCGAGACAAACAGAATTATGTTATATTTCTTTCAAACTTTTATGTGTAGTATTCAGCAGTAGTTCGTGAGTTGGTGACTCCACGTCTTGGGTAGAGGATTTCGGTATGATTTTCATCTTGTAATTAGTTATTTCTATTTCGATAAAGTATTCCGCATTTATTTAATTAAAATTGTGTTAAAAACAGGATAGTATGAATACGGTGGCTTGCCTAGCTACCACGAGTAGGCGCCATCACGATCCCGATGTTGGGGGAAAATCCGGGTCGTGACAAGTTGGTATCAGAGCTCTAGGTTACATAGGTCTCACCACTCACGAACAAGCTTAGTAGAGTTTGAGAGGTAGGTACGGAGACGTCCGTACTTGTCCTCCAGAGTCTATTGAGTTAGGAAAGAGTCTCTTATTTGTTCTTTCTTATCGTGCGACTTGTTCCTCCATTATTGATTGAATTTCTATTCTGTCCTTTCGCAGATGGTGAGGACATGCGCTTCTTCGTCCGCTGACCAGCAGCCCGAGCCCCAGGCAGCTCTTGTGAGGGGCAGGGGCCAAGGCCGTATCAGAGGCCGTGGTAGGGGTAGAGCTCTGCCCCGGGCAGCTACCCCAGAGGTGGAGCCTCATATTGAGATTGACGAGGAGGTTCCGGTTCCAGCAGCTCCAGTGGGCCCAGCTCAGGTCCCAGGAGAGGCTTTATTTACCCCGGATCTTCGGGAGGCTTTGGTCAGGATAGCGGGATTTATGGACAGCGTTGCCAGAGCGGGCTTATTATCAGTTGCACCAGCTACTTCTCAGGCTGCAGGAGGGGCCCGGACTCCTATTGCTCGTACTCCGGAGCCAGTAGCTCCTCAGCCTCAGGCACCAGTGGTTCAGCCAGCTGTGGCCACTCAGTCAGGTACCACGGCTCATGCCAGTGATGGAGCGGCCATGACTTCTGATTCTTTATGGAGACTTGATCGGTTCTCCAAGCTATTTACCACTACATTCAGTGGAGCCGCATCAGAGGATCCTCAGGACTTTTTATTCGGTTGCCATGAGATTCTCAAGACTATGGGGATCGTGGAGACAAACGGAGTTGACTTCTGTACCTTCAGACTTGCAGGATCCGCCAAGACTTGGTGGAGAGATTATTGCTTGACTCGACCAGCGGGGTCCCCAGCTTTATCATGGGACCAGTTTGCGGAACTATTTATGGAGAAGTTTCTCCCTGCTACTCAGAGGGATGTACTTCGGAGGCAGTTTGAGCGCCTCCATTAGGGCACTATGACAGTTACACAGTATGAGATGAGATTTGTCGATTTGGCTCGTCATGCGGTGGTGATACTTCCCACGGAGCGGGAGAGGGTCCGCAGGTTTATAGATGGGCTTAATCAGCCGATTAGACTCCAGATGGCTATGGGCGTGGGGAGTGACATATCATTTCAGGAGGCAGCCAATACAGCACGCAGAGTTGAGATGGCTCTTGCTAGGGGAGGCGGTTATTCTTCAGATAAGAGGCCTCGTCATTCAGGCAGGTTTAGTGGTTCTTCCTCTGGTGGCAGAGAATCCTTTGATAGAGGCCAGTCTTCCAGGCCTTTTCATTCCGCCCTTCAGGCTTCGCAGGGTGGACCAGGTGATCGTGGTTTTCGTGGGCATTATTCAAACCAACCTCCTATTAATGCTCAGCCTCTTTAGAGTGTTCGTGGAGGCCATTCAGGTCATCAGGGCCAACAGCCCTATCAGTCTAAGAGTTGCTATAGTTGTGGTGTCCCAGGTCATTTTATCAGGTATTGCCCTCTAGCAGCGGGCAACTCTAAGCAGTGAGGTCCTCGTCCTATGATTCAGGCCCCAGCTGACCCTCAGCCTGCCCAGCCAGCCGCAGGCGGGGGTAGAGATTATAGAGGTAGAGGTCGAGACCGTAGAGGTGGAGACCGTCCAGCTAGAGGTAGAGGTCAGCCAGTTGATGGTCGTCCTAGAGACGCAGCTCGGAGGGGAGGTGCAGATCCCCGATTCTATGCTTTACCAGCCAGGCCAGAGGCAGAGGCATCAGATGCTGTGATTACAGGTACTATTCTTGTGTGTGGCAGAGGTGCTTCGGTATTATTTGACCCTGGATCTACATATTCCTATGTGTCTTCCTACTTCGCACCGTATTTGGCTGTGCCCAGCTATGCTCTGGATATTCCAGTTTATGTGGCTACACCAGTGGGTGACTCCATTGTAGTCGATCCTGGTGCATCGTTCGTGCGTAGTTATATTTGGGGGTCTTGAGACCCGTGTTGATCTGTTGCTTTGGGATATGGTAGATTTTGATGTCATATTGGGGATGGACTGGTTGTCCCCATACCATGCTATTCTTGATTGCCATGCAAAGACGGTGACCTTAGCCTTGCCAAAATCACCCCGACTAGAGTGGAAAGGTACCTCAAGCCACTCCGTTCGCACAGTTATTTCCTATGTTAAGGCTCGACGCATGGTTGAGAAGGGGTGTCTAGCTTATCCGGCTTATGTTCGTGATTCCAGCGCAGAGGTTCCTTCCATTGAGTCAGTCCCTATTGCACGGGAGTTTCCTGAGGTTTTTCCTTCAGACCTGCCGGGCATGCCACCCGACAGGGATATTGATTTCTGTATTGATCTGGCACCAGGCACTCAGCCCATCTCTATCCCACCCTATCGTATGGCCCCGCCAGAGCTAAAAGAGTTGAAAGATGAGTTGCAGGACCTTCTTGAGAAAGGCTTTATCAGGCCCAGTGTTTCCCCTTGGGGAGCACCTGTATTATTTGTAAATAAGAAAGATGGCTCGATGCGGATGTGTATTGATTACCGGCAATTAAACAAAGTGACAATAAAGAATAAGTATCCACTGCTGAGGATTGATGATTTGTTTGACCAGCTCCAGGGAGCGAGGGTATTCTCTAAGATAGACTTGAGGTCGGGCTACCATCAGCTGAAGATCAGGGCGGCTGACATTCCTAAGACGACCTTTCGCTCTAGATATGGGCATTATGAGTTCTTGGTCATGTCCTTCGGGTTGACCAATGCCCCGGCAGCATTCATGGAGTTGATGAATCGGGTATTCGGGCCTTACTTAGATCTGTTCGTTATAGTCTTCATAGATGACATCCTGGTGTACTCCCGCAGCCGGGAAGAGCACGAGAAGCACCTCAGAGTGGTTCTTCAGACTCTGAAAGATAACCGACTATATGCCAAACTTTCTAAATGTGAGTTCGGTCGAGTTCGGTAGCATTTACGGGTCACATTGTATCGATGGAAGGTATTCGGGTAGACCCAAAGAATATTGAGGCGAGTCCGGAATTGGCCTCGACCGGCTTCGGTGATCGAGATCCGGAGTTTCTTAGGATTAGCGAGGTTACTACCGTCGTTTTGTAGAGGGTTTTTCTTCTATTGCAGCCCGATGACCCAGGTTGACCCGGAAGGGTGTCCAGTTCCGGTCGTCGAGGAGTATGAGGCGAGCTTTTAGAAACTCAAGACGACTTTGACCACCGCACCGGTGTTGGTACTACCTACAGGTATAGGGCCTTATACAATTTATTGTGACGCATCTCGTACGGGGCTTGGAGCGGTATTGATGCAGGATGGTAAGGTTACCGCTTATGCTTCGAGGCAATTAAAGATACATGAGAATAATTATCCAGTTCATGATCTTGAGTTAGCAGCAATGGTTCATGCCTTAAAGATCCTGGAGGCATTATCTATATGGTGTGACATGTGAGGTGTACACCGATCACAAAAGCCTACGGTACTTGTTCAAGCAGAAGGAGTTGAATCTACAACAGCGGAGATGGTTAGAGTTGCTAAAAGACTATGATGTTACTATCTTATATCACCCGGGTAAGGCCAATGTGGTGGCCGATGCTTTGAGTAGAAAGTATGCCGGCATGGGTAGTCTTGCATACATTCCGGTCAGTCAGAGACCATTAGCTCTAGATGTCGAGGCCTTAGCCAACCGGTTCGTGAGATTAGACATTTCTGAGCCTAGCAGGGTGTTAGCCTGCACGGTCGTTCGTTCTTCTTTATTAGAGCGTATCCGTGAGAGGCAATTTGATGATCCTCGTTTGCGTGAGTTGAGAGATACAGTACAGCGGGGAGGTGCCACACAGGTAAATCTAGATGATGATGGGGTATTGAAATTGCAAGGTCGAGTTTGTGTGCCCAATGTCGAAGGGATTCGAGAGTTGATCTTAGCAGAGGCCCACAGTTCGCGGTATTCTATTCACCCAGGCGCCGCGAAGATGTACCAGGACTTACGGCAACACTATTGGTGGCGCATAATGAAGAAAGATATCATTGCGTATGTCGCTCGGTGTCTAAATTGTCAGCAGGTGAAATATGAGCACCAGAGACCTGGTGGTGTATTCCGGAGGATTGAAATTCCCGAGTGGAAATGGGAGCGGATCACTATGGACTTCGTTACTGGACTTCCTTTGACTCGGAGGAAATTTGATGCTATTTGGGTCATTGTTGATAGGCTGACCAAATCAGCACACTTTATTCCAATGTCTGTCTCCTACTCGTCGGAGAGGTTAGCGGAGGTTTACATTAGGGAGATTATTCGTCTCCATGGGGTGCCAGTATCCATTATCTCTGATCAGGGTACGCAGTTTACCTCGCGGTTCTGGAGAGCGGTCCAGCAGGAGTTAGGCACCCAGGTTCAGTTGAGTACAGCATTTCATCCTCAGACGGATGGCCAGTCCGAGAGGACTATTCGGATTTTTGAGGACATGCTTCGAGCCTGTGTTATTGATTTCGGAGGCTCGTGGGACCAGTTTCTGCCATTAGCCGAGTTCGCCTACAATAACAGTTACCAATCTAGCATCCAGATGGCTCCGTATGAGGCATTGTATGGTAGGCGATGTCGATCACCAGTTGGATGGTTTGAACCGGGAGAGGCTCGGTTGTTGGGTACAGACTTAGTCCAGGAGGCCTTGGATAAGGTCAAGACTATTCAGGAGAGATTGCGTTCAGCTCAGTCCAAGCAGAAGACTTATGCGGATCGTAAAGTTCGAGATGTGGATTTCATGGTTGGTGAACGAGTATTGCTCCGAGTGTCGCCTATGAAGGGCATGATGAGGTTTGGGAAGAAGGGCAAGCTCAGCCCTAGGTATATTGGTCCATTTGAGATTCTAGACAGAGTGGGAGGGGTGGCTTACGGATTAGCTTTGCCGCCTAGCTTATCAGCCGTGCATCCAGTTTTTCACGTATCTATGCTTCGGAGATACCACGGCTATCCCACACATGTGTTAGACTTCAGTACTGTCCAATTGGACAATGATCTATCTTACGAGGAGGAGCCGGTGGCTATTCTAGACCGGCAAGTTCGACACTTGAGGTCGAAGAGTTATCCTTCTGTGCGTGTTCAGTGGAGAGGTCAGCCTCCTGAGGCATTGACCTGGGAGTCCGAGTCTGATATGCGGAGCCGCTACCCACATTTGTTTCCTGACTCAGGTACTTCTTTCTTTTGTCCGTTCGAGGACAAACGGTTGTTTTAGAGGTGGAGATTGTGACGACCCAAAGGGTCATCACTTATTTTATTAATCATTCCGAGCTTCTGAGGCCTCGAAAACCTCATTCTATGTTGCCTCGATTTACGTGCACAATCCGAGCATGTAGCCGGAAAGATTTCGTGATAGAAAATATGAATTCTATGAGAAATTTGGATAAAAATGATATTAATATTGATATGATTGACTTCGGTCAACATTTTTGGTAAACGGATCCGGACTTGAGATTGGATGGTCCCGAGAGGTCCGTAGGAAAATATGGGACTTGGACATGCGTCCGGAGTCGAATTCTGAGGCCTAGAGCCCGAGTTTTGAATTTTTCTATGAAATTGTTTTTGATGTAATTGTTAAAGGAAATGAATTAATTGACCTTGGTATCGGGCTCGTATTTTGGTTCCGACGCCCGGTACAAGTCTTAAATATTATATATGTGATTTCTGTAAAGTTTGGTGACATTCGGATGTCGTTTGAGATGTTTTGGACCTTGAGTCCCAAGTTTGAAAGTTTTGAAAACCAAAAGTATGAAAATCATGAATTTGAGGCTTGATTTGATGAAAACGAGGTGATATTGGCGATGTGATCGTACGAACAAGTTCATAATGTGTTTTTGAGGTTGTGTACATGTTTGGTTTGGAGCCCGGGGGCTCGGGTAAAGATTTGATAGGCCGTTGGATTAAATTCTGAATTTTTGCACTGCTGGTTTTTTCACCCAGCTGTTGGCTTCGCAATTGCGAAGCATTTCTCGCAATTGCGAAGGGGGCTGATCAAGGCAGGGCTCGCAAATGCGAACCCTGATCACAAATGCGAAACTCCTCATGCCCAGCCTTGTTCGCAAATGCGAACAATTGTTCGCAAATGCGAACGTCCCCAGGGCCTGCCTATGTTCGCAAATGCGAACACAGTTCGCAAATGCGAACACTGCCCCATACTGCCTGTGTTCGCAAATGCGAACCATTGTTCGCAAATGCGAACATTGCCTTATACTGCCTGTGTTCGCAAATGCGAACATTAGTTCGCAAATGCGAACACTCCCTTTTTTCTGCCAGTGTTCGCAAATGCGAACAAAAGTTCGCAAATGCGAACTTCCCAGCCTTAGCTTATTTTTCAAACTCCAGAAATTGGTCGGGGTTCGCAATTGCGAACCCATGTTCGCAAATGCGAACACAGAGACATGTAAAACACTATTTTCAGTTCATTTCTTTACTTTTTACAAAACAAAAACACCCATTTGCGATTCTTCACGGATTCCTTCTTCATCAAAATAATTGTAAGTCACTTTTTACTTAATTCTTTCAATTCCTAACATCATTAAACATGTTTTTCATTAGAAATCAAAGGTTTTCATGGTAGAATTTCTTGTTTTTGTTAGAATATAGGGTTTTTCATAAATTGGGAAATTGGACCTCGAATTGAGGTCCGATTTTGAAGCAAATCATATACATGAACTCGTGGGGGATGGGTAACCGGATTTTGGTCCTAACCCCGAGTTCCGACCATGTGGGGCCGAGGTAGAAATTCACTATTCCGGGCAGAATGTTGTAGAAGTTGTATTTGGTCTTAAGAATTAGTTTGTTGAGTAGTATTGGTGATATTAAATCAATTGTGTATAGATACGATTGGATTGGAGCCAAATTTGAAAGAAAAAGACATTTCCACAGATTGAATTGTTCATAAACATTCGAGGTAAGTGTTTGTTCTATCCTAGCTTGAGGGAATAGGATTATGCGTTATGTGTTATATGATCGAGTGCGGTGTATGGGCTGTGGTGACGAGCATCCATACTGGCGTCTAGTATGACCGTGAGTCGTGGAAAAATGATTATTTTGAGATATATTACAGATGAATTGTTATTGTTCTCCCTTGTCGGGACTTGTTGTGAAGATGATTATTGATTGCCCTTGTTGGGACAGTTTATGAATTACCGCTTCTTTCTTTGCCCTTAACTGTGATTGTTATTTGGGTGAGGAAGAGTGATAATGCACGAAGGGTAATGCCGTGCCATGTTTATTTATTTATGCACGAAGGTTAATGTCGTGCCATGTTTTATTTATTATGCATGAAGGATCATGCCGTGCCCTGTTATTGAACCATGTACGAAGGATCATGCCGTACTATGGATGTGAGGATGAGAGTAAAAGCACGAAGGGTGATGCCGTGTACTTTATTTGCTTATTTGGTGAGGATGAGAGTAAAAGTACGAAGGGTGATGCCGTGCAACTGCTTGCTATTCCTTGACTTGATATTACTTGTGTTTCCATTATACTTTGTTTTTCCTTGTGAATTTATTAACTGTTGTTAATTGTTGAATTCTTTGAGATATTCCTTATTGTGTTATTACTTGGTTATTTCTTGTTATTCCGTGGTATACATATATATTGAATTGCACATGTTTATGTGGGTGTCTGGTCCTAGGCTTGTCACTACTTCGCCTGGATAGGCCAGGCACTTACCAGCACATGGGGTCGGTTGTGCTGATACTACACTTCTGTGCGTTTTTGCACAGGTCCAGGTTACGATCAGGAGCAGCAGCAGTAAATCGATTGCGTGGGAGTTGATCACATTTGAGACCGAGGTAGCTTGCAGACGTCCGCAAGCCCGGCGTCTCTCTCTTTATTTATGTTACTAGCTGTAGTCTCTTTGTTCCGAGACAAACAGAATTATGTTATATTTCTTTCAAACTCTTATGTGTAGTTTTCGGTAGTAGTTCGTGAGTTGGTGACTCCACGTCTTGGGTAGAGGATTTCAGTATGATTTTCATCTTGTAATTAGTTATTTCTATTTCGATAAAGTATTCCGCATTTATTTAATTAAAATTGTGTTAAAAACAGGATAGTATGAATACGGTGGCTTGCCTAGCTACCACGAGTAGGCGCCATCACGATCCCGATGTTGGGGGAAAATCCGGGTCGTGACAAGTTGGTATCCGGGTGTGTTTCAGATGCTCAATGGATCAATTCCGGAAGTTGGAAAATTGCAGATTTTTGCTGTTGGCTGTTGTAGACAATTACTCTATACGATCGCATAGTGTCTGGTGAGGAGGCCCTATTTTTTCTTCAATGCGATTCAAAAGCCTTGAACACGATCTCATAGGTCTATTTCTTTCTTCTCTGCGATCGCACTCCATATCTGCGATCGCAAAGTAGAAATAGAGCTTATGCATCAGGGGTCAATTTCTTCTATGCGATCGCATAAGCCTTCATGCGATTGCATTTTGTTAAATTATCACCTTCTGCAATTGCAAGCCTTAGGATGCGTTCGCATAGTGTAATGTTTGAGGCTTCAAATTTCTTCTACGCGATCGCACAGCTACTCATCGATCACATTGAATAAAATACCTGGGCAAAATATAACATTTCAAAAACGAGGGTTCTTCCATTTATGAAAAAACTCATGCTAGGGAGTTCGGTTTTGGGAGATTTTTCGAGGGATTTTCTGAGACAATTGTTGAATAACGATTCCTTATTCCCTTATTATTAATATCCACTAATCTAAACTCGAATTCCTCTAATAATTTCTGATTTTGGATGAAACATGGGGTAAAATTCTTAGACTTAATTTTGATGATTTGAGTGGCCACTGGACCTCCGATTTGGGAGATTTTTATATGGTTAAACTCGTGATAGTACGATGGTTCTGAAAATGTAAAAAAAATTCGATTCTGAGTTGATGTGTAGAGGGGTATTTTGGCCAATTTACCCATTTTAGCGCCTTAGCATTAATTTTAACAGTGTAATCAGTTACGTGCAATGTTATTTACACTATGCAATTGGTTTAGATAGATTTGGGCCACTCGAAGTCAGATACTAGTGGCAAGGGCATTGTTTCTTAGCGGTTTTACACCGGTTTGAGGTAAGTGGCTTGTCTAACCTTAAGTGGGGGACCTCTCCCCTTAGTATATTACGTGTTGATTTAAATGCCTTGTACGCGAGGTCACGGGCGTGTACTTGTGAAAATTTTTGAAAATTCACCTTACTTGAATTGCTCTAACAGTGTTATATCTGTTATTTGAGTATGTTAAATGCAAGATCAATCATGTGTTAGTTAGAGGAGTATGATTAGATAGGATTAACTGCCTAAATGCTTAACTGTCTTAAGTGAAATTACGTGGAACATGTTGAGATAAAATTTAATTGTTAATTGTAGTTGTGTATTCCATTTTTTTGAGTGTGGACTGCGAGTTCAATTCCCGGAGATCCTTGTTACTGAGATGAGCAGACTGTAGGTTCAATTCTCGGAGATCCTTGTTACTGAGATGAGTGGACTGCATGTTCAATTCCCAGAGATCCCTGTTACTCAGATGAGTGGACAACGAGTTCAATTTCCGGAGATCCCTTTTATTGAGATGAGTGGACTACGGGTTCAATTCATGGAGATCCCTGTTTTTAAGATGAGTAGACAGTGGATTCAATTCCCAAAGATCCCTATTATTGAGATGAGTGGACTGCGGGTTCAATTTTCGGAGATCCCTGCTATTGAGTTGAGTGGAATGCAGGTTCGATTCCCGAAAATCCATGGCAGTTGAGGAAGTTTTTCTTATGTTATTTTTTTCTTGTTAATTTAATTGCTAGTGACTTGTAGTTTCTATTATGTTCCTTTGCTGTCAATTTAGGTTATTTACTGTTTTTCATTGTTCGGTACTGTTATTTTATTATTATTCTTGGTAGGGCCCTGACCTTCGTTGTCACTACTCCATTGAGGTTAGGCTTGGCAATTATTGAGTACCGTCGTGGTGTACTCATGCTACTCTTTTGCATACTTTTGTTGTGCAGATCCAGGTAGATCTGATCAGGCACACTATCGGTGGTCGTAGAGCTATTTCGGAAGACTTGAGGTATGCATCTGCTGCGTTCGTAGATCCGGAGAGTCTCCTTCCACTCTTCCTTAGCAATAGTAGTTCATTTCTCTTTTGTTTCAGTTGTATAGATACTCTTGGAGGATAGAGCCATAGTTTTTAACTCTTTAGCCTGTGTTTGCCCGTGAGTTTCCGGGTCTTGGAGGTTGTATTTCATTACTTCTGATGAAGTGTATGTACCAGAAGGCATGTATTACATTATTCTTTTGTTATTCCGCATTTGGTTTTTAGTTGTTTCATAAAGGTTGTAAATTATGCAATTGTGTTAGGCTTACCTAGTCGCGAAGATTGGGCGCTGTCATGACAGGTTCACGATTGGTGAACTAGGGTCGTGACAGGTTGGTATCAGAGCTCTATGTTCATAGGAGTCACGGGGACACATGCCGGTTTATTAGAGTCTCGCTGATCGATACAGAGACGTTTGTATTTATCTACAAGGGGCTATGTAACTATTTAGCAAAAATCTTTATTTCTTTAAATTCCTTGTCGTGCGATGTTTTGACCCAATTTCTTAACTTCTATCTTCTATTCTTTCACAGATGGTGAGGATACGTGCTACACGTGAGGATCTAACACCCGTGCCCTTGCTGCCGCCAATAGAGGCAGGGGCCGGGGTAAAGGTCGAGGATGCGCCCGAGGTACAGCCACATCACTCGTGTGCACTACCGTTGAGGCACCACATGTGGAACAGGTTGGAGCACAGGCACCTGGTACAGCTACTACGACTCCACCACTCCAAGAGACTCTGGCTCAGTTTATGAGCATGTACATTACTTTGGCTTAGGCGGGGTTGCTTCCTCACGCTGCAGCCATATCTAAGGCCGGGGGAGGGGCCCGGACTCCTGCAGCCCACACTCTTGAGTAGCGAGTGCTGATGAAGCAAGTTCCAGAGGTTATTCCTATACTGCCTGTCGTACCAGTACAGCCGGAAGTGGGGTAGTTTCCTCTGAGGACAAGCAACGCAGGTTGGAGAGGTTTAATAAGTATGATCATCGAGTGTTCAGTGGCATAACATCAGATGACGCCTTGGGATTTCTGGAGGAGTCTCATCTCCTCCTCTGTACTATGGGCTTAGTGGAGTTTAGTGGGGTTTCTTTTACTGCTTTTCAGCATCAAAGGGCTGCATATGATTAGTGGCGTATATATGAGTTGGATAGTCCACTCGAGTCTACCTCGCTGACTTGGACACAGTTCTCTGATATATTTATAAGGGAGTTTGTTCCTAGAGCCTCAGGGATGCTTTGCATGCAGAGTTTGAGCGGTTGCACCAGTGCACTATGATAGTATCTGAGTATGCCATCATTTACCCCCGGTTGGCCAGACATGCATCGGTTTTGGTCGCCATAGTCGGGGAGAGAGTGTGGAGATTTATTGAGGGTCTCATTCCACCTATCCGGTCCAACATGGCTAGAGAGCTAGAGATGGATGTGCCTTATCAGCCGGAGGTGAGTATTTCCAGGCGGATTGAGGGTACTATTACTAGGGAGCGACGAGATAGGGAGGCCAAGAGGTATTGTGAGTTGGGTCATTTCTCTGGTGCACGTACTGCAACAGCCGGTCGATATGGCAGGGGTTATTCTTGTCATCTTGTTCATTCAGTATTGCCAGTAGCCGGTGGTACTCCAGCTTACCCAACACCTCAGGACCCTTACTATGTTCCCCAATTTCTAGCGCGCCTCCTCTGCGGGTTACCTCCAGTGGTCAGTCTAGCGGGAGTGGGCCATGTCAGTCACATCTACTGCGCCCTTCCAGCGCTTGTTATGAGTGTAGGGATACTCGTCATCTGGTTATGGAGTGCCCCAGATGCGAGAGGGGTGCGCCTTCAGGAACTTCACAGCCTCAGCATTCTCTATAGGGTCAGAAGTCTATCGTTCCAGTCCCAGCCACCACCCCACCTGCCCAGCCAGTAAGGGGCGGGGATCAGGGTGATAGAGGCCGCCCTCGAGGTAGGGCCCGGGCCAAATTTTATATTATTCCTGGTCGTGCTGCAGCTATTGCCTCTGATTCTGTTATCACATGTATTATATTGGTTAGTCATATAGAGGCCTCGGTTGTATTCGATCCTAGTTCTACTTTTTCATATGTGTCCTCTTGTTTTGCTTCACATCTGGGTGTGCCTCGATATTGTTTGAGTGCCCTGTTTTTATTTCTACTCCTGAGTGAGGTTCTCTAGTTGTGGATCGTGTGTATCGGTCGTCTTTGGTCCCTATTTGTGATTTTGAGACCAGGGCTAATCTTTTGTTACTTGGTATGGTTGACTTTGATATTATTCTGGGCATGGACTGGTTGTCGCCTCATCATGGTATTCTTGATTGTCACACCAAGATCGTAATGCTAGCTATGCCAGGCATTCTACGTATTGAGTGGAGTGGCACTCTAGATCACACCCACATCCGGGTTATTTCCTTCCTTAAAGCTCAACGCATGGTTGAGAAGGGCTGTGATGCTTATCTAGCTTATGTGAGGCATGTCAGTGTTGACAACCCTTCTATTGATTCAGTCCCAGTGGTGCAAGATTTCCCTGATGTGTTTCTAGCTGATCTTTTGGGCATGCCTCCCGATAGGGATATCGATTTTGGTATTGATTTGTTGCAGGGAACTCAGCCCATTTCCATTCCCTCATATCGCATGGCTCCTCCTGAGTCGAAGGAGTTTAAGGATAAGTTATAGGAGTTGTTGGGTAAGGGTTTCATTCGACCCAGTATTTCGCCTTGGGGTGCTCCTGTCTTGTTTGTATAAAAAAAGAACGGTTCTATGCGTATGTGCATTGAGTATCGCCAGTTGAACAAAGTTACAGTGAAGAACCGGTTTCCTTTGCCACATATTGATGACTTGTTTGATCAGCTACATGATGCACAGCATATTCAGGCCACATCTTAATTCATTCGTGATTGTTTTTATTGATGATAGTTTGATATATTCCCGGATTCGGGAAGAGCATGAGCACCACCTAAGAGTAGTGCTTCAGACTCTGAGAGAGAAGAGATTATATGCAAAGTTCTCTAAATGTGAGTTCTGACTGAGTTCTGTGGCATTTCTAGGCCATGTGATGTCGAGTGAGGGTATTCGAGTGGATCCGAGGAAGGTGGAGGCCGTGCAAGTTTGGCCCAGGACCTCCTCAGCTACTGGTATCCGTAGTTTCCTTGGTTTTGCGGGTTAGTACCCTCGCTTTGTGGAGCGGTTCTCTTCGATCGCAATACTTATGACTAGATTGACCCAAAAGGGTGCCCCTTTCTAGTGGACAGATGAGTGTGAGGCGAGCTTCAAAAAGCTCAAGACAGCTTTAACGTTGACCCCAATCTTGATGTTACCAACCGATTCGGGGTCCTATATAGTTTATTATGATGCCTCACAGGTTGGACGTGGACCGGTATTGATGCAGGACAGTAAGGTGATTGCCTACGCGTCACAACAGCTGAAGGTGCATGAAAAGGACTACCCTATCCACGATCTTGAGTTAGCTTCCATTATTCACACCTTGAAAATCTAGCTTCATTATTTGTATGGGGTTTCTTGTGAAATTTACACTATTCATCGGAGTTTGTACTATTTGCTTAAGTAGAAGGACATGAATATGCATCAGATAAGATGGATAGGGTTGTTAAAGGATTATGATATTACTATTATTTATCACCCGAGCAAGGCCAATGTGGTTGTTGATGCTTTGAGTCGCCGGGCGGAGAGTTTGGGGAGTTTGGCCTATCTACCAGTCTGTGTGGTTTCTCGGTCTTCTCTATTTGATCGCATCTGGGAACGGCAGTTTGATGACCCTTATTTGCTTGTTCTTCAGGATAGAGTTCGGCATGGTGATGCTCGAGATGTTAGCATCGGGAATGATGGAGTGATGAGGATGTAGGGGCGTATTTGTGTTCCCAATGTTGATAATCTTCAAGAGTTGATTCTAGCTGAGGCCCATAAGTCGAGGTATTCCATCCATCCGGGTGCCGTGAAGATGTATCGGGACTTGGGGTAGCACTATTGGTGGAGGCGGATGTAGAAGGATATAGTTGAATATGTTTCTAGGTACCTCAACTGCCAGTAGGTGAAGTATGAGCACCAGGTCCGAGTGGGTCACTACAGCAGATTGAGATCCCAGAGTGGAAGTAGGAGCGCATCACCATGGACTTCATACCTAGACTTCCACGGGCTGTAAGGAAGTTTGATTCCATTTGGGTCATTATGGATCGGCTGACCAAGTACGCCCATTTCATACTTATGTGCACTATTTATTCATCAGAGCGATTGGCGTAGATCTATATCAGGGAGGTAGTTCGGTTGCATGGTATTCCAGTTTCCATCATTTCGGACAAAGGCACTCAATTACTTCACTGTTTGTAGAGCCGTGCAGCAGGAGTTAGGCACTCAGGTGGAGTTGAGCACGACATTCACTCCTAGATGGATGGACAGTCTAAGCGCACTATTCAGATTTTTGAGGATATGCTTCGTACGTGCGTGATTGCGTTTGGAGGGGTATGGTATCACTTCTCGCCACTGGCGGAGATTGCTTATAACAAAAACAATCAGTCCAGCATTCAGCTGGGCGAGGCCAGGTTATTTGTTATAGAGATGGTCCAGGATGCGATAGACAATGTCAAGGTCTTTCAGGATAGACTCCATGCATTCCAGTTTAGATAGAAGAGTTATGCGGACAAACAAGTTCGTGATGTGGAATTTATGGTCATCAAGCGGGTTCTACTTCGGGTCTCACCCATGAAGGGCATCATGAGATTTCGAAAGAAAGGGAAGCTGAGTCCGAGATTTGTTGGGCCTTTTGAGATTTTGAGGCGAGTTGGGAGGTTGCATAAGAGCTTGCCTTACCTCCCAACCTAGTCGGAGTCCATTCGGTATTTCATCTTTCTATGCTCTAGAGATATCATGGTGACCTATCGCACGTATTAGATTTCAGTTCAGTCCAGCTGGAAAAGGATCTTTCTTATGTTGAGAAGCCAGTGGCCATTTTGGACAGACAAATTAGAAAGTTGAGTCAAAGAACATTGCTTTGGTGAAGGTCCAGTGGTAGGGTTAGCCATCCAAGGAGGAAACTTGGGAGACCGAGCAGGATATGCGTAGCTAGTACCCTCATCTCTTTGCTACCTCCGGTATGTTTTCTATGCTCCTTCGAGGACTAACGAATATTTAAGTGTAGGAGGATGTAACGACCTGGCCGGTCATTTTTGGAATTTATGCCCTGGTCCCCCATTAACTACTTTCCCTAAGTTCATTTCTACTATTTTGGTTAGCCGGGATGTTCGGTTCTAGAATTCGGAGTGTTTGGGGACACTTAGGCCCTAAATGAGAGCTTAATAGTTGAAAAAATGGTCCATATTCGGAACAGTGTCAAGACGACCTCGGAATGGAAATCTGATGGTTCCGTTAGCTTCGTCAGGTGAATTCGGGGTTGGGAGCGTGTTCAGACTGTAATTTGCAGGTCCGTAGCTCATTTAGGCTTGAAATACCGAAATTTGAAATATTTTAAGTTCTGGTCCGATAGTGATTTCTTGATTTGAAGGTCGGTTTGGGATTATGGAAGCTACTGTAGTTTCATATTGTCATTTTGGATGTGCGTGCAAAATTTCAGGTCATTCGGATAAGTTTTGGATAGGTTTTTGATCGAAAATGTGATTGGTTAGAATTTGAAGTTCATAGGCTTGAATCCTTGATGTATTCGTGTTTCTGGCGTTATTGTAGGTGGTTTAAGGATTTGAACAAGTTTGAAAGATGTTATGGGCCATGTCTGTAGGTTTGGTTGAGGTCCGGGGGCCTCGGGTGTGTTTCGGATGCTTAACGGATCAATTCCGGAAGTTGGAAAGTTGCAGATTTTTGCTGTTGACTGTTGCAGACAATTACTCTATGCGATCTTGTACTGTCTGGTGAGTAGGTCCTATTTTTTCTTCAATGCGATCGCAAATCCTTGAATGCGATTGCATATGTCTATTTCTTTCTTCACAGCGATCGCACTCCATGTCCGCTATCGCATAGTAGAATTAGAGCAAGTGCCTCAGGGGTAAATTTCTTCTACACAATCGCATAAGCCTTCATGCGATCGCATTTTGTTCAATTATCACCTTCTATGATCAAAATCTTTAGGTTGCGTTCACATAGTGCAATTTTGGAGGCTTCAAATTTCTTCTATGCGATCGCACAGCTACTCGTGCGATCGCACTGAATAAAATACCTGGGCATAATATAACTTTTAAAAAATGAGGGTTCTTCCATTTTTGCAAAAACTCAAGCAAGGGAGCTTGGTTTGGGGAGATTTTTTGAGGGATTTTTAGAGGCAATTATTGAGTAACGATTCCTTACTCCCTTGTGATTAATATCCACTAATCTAAACTCGAAGTCCTCCATTAATTTCGGATTTTGGATGAAAGTTGGGGTAAAATCCTTTGACTTAATTTTGATGATTTGAATGGGCACTTGACCTCCGATTTGGGAGATTTTTATATGGTTAGACTCGTGAGAGTACGAGGGTTCTTAAAATATAAAAATATTTCGATTCTGAGTTGATGGGTGGAGGGGTATTTTGGTCATTTTACCAATTTTTGTGCCTTAGCTTTAATTTTAATCGTGTAATCAGTCACTTGTGATGTTATTTACACTATGTAACTGGTTTGAATAGATTTGGGTCACTCGGAGTCCGATACTCGTGGCAAGGTCATTGTTGCTTAGTGGTTTTGTACCGATTTGAGGTAAGTGGCTAGTCTAGCCTTGTGTGGGGGACCTTTTGTAAGGCCCCGAAAAATTTCGCTAAGTAATATAGGATTCTGTGGTGCCACATAGGCTAATTATTATATTTTATATGCTATAAACATGATGGACATCAATTAGAATTGGTAAATATGAGTATGAGTCTTATGGTAAGTGACGTGAGGTCCAAATGGAAGCCCATGTGTATGCCAAATGGGAAAATTTTAGTAATAGGCCAATATTCCTAATGGATTCGTACAAGGCTACACTTTAAACGATCATATATAATTATGTATATGGTTTTATGTGGTGAATAGTATATCAAATGAAATATCCTTGAGTGTAGTTTCCAACGCTTCAAATCGATCGTCGTTTGGACTTTTCTACACAAAGTTATGATCAAATTACCAAAAGATGGAAACATACAAGTCGGTGTAAAATATGCGATCGCAGATTGCACTCTGCGGACCGTAGAAGCCATTCTACGATTGCAGAATGGTCGCAGAATGAGACAGAACAGCCCAGTTCTGGGCAATGAATTTTGCGACACATCTGCGGCCCGCATAGCCAATCTGCGGTGTATTTTCCGATCGCAGAGCTGTCATTGGAGGGTAAATTTTCTATCTTTTATAACCCGACCCCATTTCAATATATTGGCTTAGGGGTTCATTTTGGGGTCATTTTACACTGATTTTAGAGAGAGGTGCGAGCATTTTAGAGAGAGAAGGAGGAACCCAACATTTAAATCATCCAAACCTTGCTTCAATCTTCAAGAATCAAAAGAACCCAATCACAAGATCTTCATCTAAGAGGTAATATTCTATACCGTAGGTTTTAATTTCCAGTTTGGTCTACAAGATGAGTTAATGAGGTATGATTCTTGGGTATATTAGTATTGTGTATACATTCATGTACAACTTAGGTTTATGGGAAGATTGTTTAGCATAAATAAGTAAAGATTGGATTAGGGAATGAAGAAATTCTTGAAAAGGGGATTTGAAATCAAGATGCCCAACAAGTATTTGAAAAATTGCTCAAATGAGCTAGTATTATGAATATCTTCCTAATTTGTGTTCAATTTTTTTCTATATCCTCAAATAGATTGAAGTTGCTAGAATTTCTGGCATATCGTATTAGTTAAAGAAAAGCTCAAGAAAGGTATGTACGGCTAAAACTCCCTCTTCTTATAAATTGAGCTCCCATGGTGTCCCTTCATATGTTGTAAGTCCATAATTTGATTTATGTGGTATTCATGATTTCAAAGGATTTGGGTGTTGTAAGAATATATGTAAAAGATGTACCTCAATATGTTTAGTATGTTATTCTTAGTAAATGAGGATATGTGAAAAAATGGGAACTATAAGCTAAAATGCCTAGACTTTGAGTCATGTTTAAATTGAGATTTTGATGCCAAATTATGTAAGAAAACCCGTTATGGTTGATCATCCAAATTGTTCTTATGTGTACCAAATGTATTTGATTGGTTGTGTCTAGTTGTTGGTAATGTACAAAGATGTTTGGAAGTGAAGTAAGTGACTGTGTAAATGTGGTAAGATTGAACTTTGGATTCTTGCTGTGATTAGAATTTTACATGAGTTGGTGTTGTGACCCTATAATTGTGAAATACGTATTCCAGTATGATGAATGCGTTATTGTTGATAACTTAAAAAGGGTGAAAAGAATATGAATCATGTATTGATATGCTAGCACCTTAAATTGAGACTGAGTTGCATATAATATGCCAAACTATGTCAAATCCTCTATGTGTATAAATGTTTATAGTAATCAAATGAAATTGGGAAGTAGACTGTGGCCAATGTGCAGAGAACTTGAATTATAATTGTATAATGTCGTGATTTAAAAAAAATAGAATAGAAGAATTCAAGAATAATATGTGTAATTATTTGCTTATGCCTTTGATGTGTGTTTTTATTGCGGGTTTGGTGTACTCCCATCGATTGATTTAGAAGAGCCCCCAATGTTTAAAGTTCCATTATCTATAAAATTGAGGTGTATGATCTCTGATATATTGTATATGTCGAGGATTCATGGTTCCTCTCATGTGTACTTAACATCTTGAATTGAATGGCTTGTTGTTGAAATTGATATGGATGTGAAATATGTGGAATGACGTGAAATGTGGGCAATAAGAGATTGAGTTATGAAATATGGCCTAGTGCCAAGTATGTTGTAATGATTTTGACCCGTGTGCCGATTAATTGATATGTGAACCCTATGGATGAGCTATGAAATGCATAGGGGTAAAATATAAAATGTGGAACCTATGGACGGGCTATGAAATGCATAGGTGTATAATATGATATATGAACCCTATGACGGGCTATGAAACGCAACCTAGAGGTATGAAAATTATGTGAAAGCTATGTGATCCCTTTTATTTGTTGATGTGAGGATTGTTAAAGCTTTTGATTTATTATATGATCTCTTTATTCTTTTTGAAAATTCTTTCTGATGACAAGGTGTTAATGATTTATTTATCCTTGTTTGATAGTTCTTTCTAATTAGATGGTGTTTAGTTATACATACTAGTGCTATTCAATGGCCCTAACGTCCCTTTTGCCGGGGGCGCTACATTTTTTTAATAAATGTAGGTGGTGCCATAGCGGATCACACCTCCTTTTTGCGCTCAATTCTTATACATGCTTTCGCACAATGCCTTGTTTTGGTTTTACTACACCCCGGAAAAAGGATATAATAACCAAAGGGAAGGAGTTTTTCCACTTAAAGGACAGTCAGAATGGGATTTATTTATTAATTTTCAGAGTCTCCACTTGGGAAAATAATGGTGTCCCAAGTCACAAATTTAATCCCAAACCGAGGAAATTATGACTTTGTTACTGTCCGCGAATCAGAAATCCGGATAAGGAATTCTGTTAACCCGGAAGAAGGTGTTAGGCACTCCCGGATTCTGTGGTTCTAGCACGGTCGCTCAATTGTTGTCTTTGTTTTTATCTGATTTTTCATATGCCTCATTTTTCATGCTTTATTAGTGTTACGCTCTGTTATTTCATAATGAATTGTGACGTCGTGAAAATGCATTTCGAGTCACACCATACCAGTACGCCTGTGGCTTTAGTGCATTTCAACTTTGTCGGGATTTGGATTTGGGTCACATAAATCTGCACCCATATTAGGAATGTATATTTACTACAAATTGTGCCTAAAGTACCTACGTCTTGTTAATTTCTGAAAGACCGTGAATTTCGCTAAACAGTCCTTCCGGATCTAGGATTTTGTATTGAAACTTATTTGAGGGCACTACAATTATGTATTTGTGATTTGGTGAGGCTCATCTCCATTTTATTAAGGTCCAATCTTAAGTGTACTACATTTTCTATTTTTTGGTATCCTAAGGTAACTATTTCGATTTTTATTTTTTACAAAATGTGTGCAAGAGTCCAGGCCTTATTCATCATTGGGCCTGGACTTTGGACTGGCTCACCAGTCTGCAGTCGAGTTTAGCAGGGTCACTAAGGCCAAACACCTATCTCTTTCTCTATTTATGGGCTTAATTGCCATCTTATACTGATCAGGGCCTAAGTTCGCGACTGGGCCCAAATCTTTCAAATTCATAGCCAAATAGGAAATAATTAACATTCTTAATAACACTTGATAAACACATCAATCTCAAATATAATTCATATTTAATCACAGTTGACTTTGTGTTTAGTAACTGATACAGAACAGTAATTTCGCTAATCAATTTGCAAAGTCTAATACCTAAATCACTATCACCATACTAATCGTTTCTATCATTTTACTCAGTTAAGAAGATAATATTCTAATCAAGATAAGAAAATTTGAATTGCTATCAGATTACAGAACCATGAAGCATATTTTATAACTAAATCTAATCAAGATAAGAAAATTTGAATTGCTATCAGATTACAGAACCATGAAGCATATTTTATAACTAAATCAATTTAGACATAGCAAATATTTTGAAATTCGAAAGCTACTTATGCTTTTAGTATTGAACAATTCAAATTCAGAACTTCATTAATAGAATGTCTAGGCATCCATATTTCAAGTCCAATTTATAACTGTTTCAGAGTTAAGTGATTTAACTATCATTGTATTAGTTTTAAACTTAGATTTAAGGGATCGTTTTACCTAGTTTATTTAGCCTACCATTTATGTTATCATTATTATTACTAAGTTTAATCTAATACTTATTACAACCAGTCCTAATAGAATTACAGAAATCTGCAACTACAACTACATAACGATTACAAGTACACAAATGATTAGCTAAAACATGATGATAATTTTATTTCTTCAATAGCCTCTCATATACAGGTCCAGGTCATAGTAATGTGTACCTGATTCAAATACAAATTGGTGAGTTCTAGGCTTCGGAGAAAAAGGAAAATCAGCAACAGCAATGATGATAAGCAACAACAAATAGGAAGCAATCAACAGAGCAAATCTCAAAATCCACCAAGTAAACAGAAAATAACTCGAGCAAATTGTAAACCTTAGCAATGTTGAAGCAAACAAGCAGAGAAACAACCAGCAGATATTCAAAGAAATAATACTCGAACTATCAACTAAGTAGAAGACCATCAGGATTTTAATATAGAAGTTTCAGAACTTTAGTAATTCTGAATTTCTCCTAATCTCAATCTTTCAAAATTTCCCAAAAATCTGAACTTCTAAAGTGTGAACCCTCTCGAAAATCTGAACCCTTAATTTAGGCCTAAGACAGCCTATTTATAGAGTGAATTGCGAGGGAATTTAGAATTAATTATTCATATTTCCCACCCAACTCTTTTTCAATTATTTCAGTGAAGTATAGGGTATTTTTAACAAAAATACACTTGAACCCCTGCTAGATGGTTCTAGGTTATTCCTTATTGTTCTATTGGGCGGAGTTGACGTAGTTGCCCTCACTTGCTAAGGTTTATTACATATCTACCTTTTACCTATGCCTAATTTACCCTTTATTATTCATATATTGTCAGTAAAACCAGGCCTCAATGTCATTTAAGCCCACATTACTTCCATATTATCCTCAGAAATACCAATTCCCTTCCCCTTTTACCCATTATGCTTTAACAATATTTACCCGACCTACCTTTTAGGTCTGGTAGGACCTGGGGTAATTAACAGTATTAAAAATATAACCCTTGAGACTTGACTTTATGTTTTAGCCAGTTTCATACAAAGTAAAACCCCTTCAGGTTACCCACCTTACAAAAATACCCATAAATGACTTTCCAAGTCAAACATCACATTGTGTTGCAATAATAGCCACAATAATCATTTGAACATTTATCCTAAATGTAACTGAGTACTCAAAAGTTCAGAAGAAATAAACATATAAATTGTATTGCAATAATAGCCAATTTTATGAAATCTTGTACATATAGCCCCAATTACAACTAATTTTAAAATTAATTAGAACTCAAAGATAAAAATTGATAATGGTTGAATCCTAATTAATCAAATCCCTAGTCGAGACATGATCTATTGAAAAAGAGTATCAAACAACTAGCAGCATGCGATTTACAGATAGTTACAATCTGAACCAAGAATACTTAATCGATTTCAAACATACATATGCAATAGATTTAGGTTTGTTAACAAATAAGAACACAGAAGATAGAAACACAGAAAAAACAAGTGGTTCAGGGTACTTAGCTTTTTGGGGATTTCTTCTTTTTCCTGTCTTTTTCTTTTCTTTCTTTCTTCTTTTCTTTTTTCTTCTTTTCTTTCTTGGTTTTGCAGTGTTTCAGAGACTTTGAGTCTCTTTTGACGATTGATCTTCCAGGTAGACTCTTGGAAATCTGGTTTGGATGTGATATGGGGTATTCAGAGACCCTGGTTATGGTTTTGAAAGACTATGGTTTTCGGTGTCCGCCAGAGTAGGGTTCCGGCGAGTCATTTTTGGATATTCGACAAGTTTGGCTTATATTTGAGATATGTGAATTGGGTGGGGTGAAAGAGGGTTTTATGGCAGTTATGGGTTGTTAAGGTGGGAGACTGACTCATAGTTTGGGTGGTCGCCGGCTAGGGTTTCGACGACCGGAGTTTCAAGAACTGGGAGATGATGGGGTATTTGGTCGTGGTTAATGGGGTAAGGTGTTAAAGAAGAAGAATGGGGGTTTGTGGATGATGGCCTAAGCCGGAGAAGACGAACAAGAGTAGACCACCGGTAGGGTTCCGGTGGTCTGTGAGAGAAGGAGGGGGAATATAGAGGTGGCTAGGGTTTTCTTCTCTAGGGAGAAGGGTATATAATGAGGGATTTTGATCGGGGGATGGGAAATATATACTAAACCTAAGTCATTGGTTATCTGCTGTTGGATTAGTTGAGATGAATGGCCAGGATTATTTCATCCTTCAAACGACGGCGTCTAAGTTAAATTGTCACGACCCGGATTTTCCCCCAACATCAGGATCGTGATGGCGCCTACTCGTGGTAGCTAGGCAAGCCACTGTATTCATACTACCCTATTTTTAACACAATTGTAATTAAATAAATGCGGAATACTTTATCGAAATAGAAACAACTAAATACAAAGTAAAAATCATACTGAATTCCTCTACCCAAGAACTTGGAGTCACCAACTCACAAACTACTATGGAATACTACACATAAAAGTCCGAAGGAAATATAACATAATTCTGTTTGTCTCGGAACAATGAGACTACAGCTATTAACATAAATAAAGAAAGAGACGCCGGGCCTGCGGGACGTCTGCAAGCTACCTCGGTCTCAAATATGATCAACTCCCACGCAATCGATTTACTGCTGCTGCTCCTGATCGTAACCTGGACCTGTGCAAAAACGCACGAAGTGTAGTATCAGCACAACCGACCCCATGTGCTGGTAAGTGCCTGGCCTATCCCGGCGAAGTAGTGACAAGCCTAGGACCAGACACTCACATAAACCTGTGCAATTCAATATGTATATATGTACCACAAAATAATAAGAAATAATCAAGTATTAACACAATAAGGAATATCTTAAAGAATTCAACAATTAACCACAGTTAATAATTTCACAAGGAAAAACAAATTATAATGTAAACACAAGTAATATCAAGTCAAGGAATAGCAAGGAGTTGCACGGCATCACCCTTCGTGCTTTTACTCTCATCCTCACCAAATAAGCAAATAAAGTACACGGCATCACCCTTCGTGCTTTTACTCTCATCCTCACATCCATAGTACGGCATGATCCTTCGTACATGGTTCAATAACAGGACACGGCATGATCCTTCGTGCATAATCAATAAATAAACATGGCACGGCATTAACCTTCATGCATAAATAAATAAACATGGCACGGCATCACCCTTCGTGCATTATCACTCTTCCTCACCCAAATAACAATAACAGTTAAGGGCAAAGAAAGAAACAGTAATTCATAAACCGTCCCATCAAGGGCAATCAATAATTTTCTTCACAACAAGTCCCAACAAGGGAGAACAATAACAATTCATCTGTAATATATCTCAAATAATCATTTTCCAACGACTCACGGTCATACTAGACGCCAGTGTATGGATGCTCGACACCACAGCCCATACACCGCACTCGATCACATAACACATAACACATAATCCTATTCCCTCAAGCTAGGATAGAACAAACACTTACCTCGAAAGTTTACGAACGATTCAATCCGTAGCAATGCCTTTTCCTTTTGAATTTGACTCCAATCCAATCGTATCTATACACAATTGATTTAATATCATCAATTCTACTTAACAAACTTGTTCATATTGCTAAATATGGTTTTTACAACATTCTACCCAGAATAGTAAAAATCGACCCCCGGCTCACATAATCGAAACTCAAGTTTCGAACCAAAATAAGTTCACCCAATCTTCCATGAGTTCAAATATACAATTTGTTCTTAATTTCGACTCCAAAACGAGGTCTAAATCGCAAATTCATTGAAAGCCCTAACTATACCCATTTCTCAAATTTCCAACCAATTTACACATGTTCAAGCCTAAGGATTTGATTGATGTTGATGAAAAATGAAGAAGATGAGTTAACAATACTTACCCAATGAACTTTGATGAAGAAATGCCTCAAAAATCGCCTAAGAGCTGTGGAGAAGAAAGGATTTTGTGAAAATGGGATAAAATCCCGTAAGTGTTCTGTTTTGGGGTATTAAATCACTGGGCGAAATTTTACTCTATGCGATCGCAGGGCCTGTGATGCGATCGCATAGAAGAAAAATGGGGACAGCAAAATTACTCGATGCGATCGCGGAGGTCCTATGCGATCGCATAGAAGGAAAATGGATGAACTGAAATTACTCTATGCGATCGCAGGGAATGGTATGCGATCGCATAGAAGGAAATTCCGGGCCTCAGTCTTACTCTATGCGATCGCGAAGGATGGTATGCGATCGCATATGAGGAAAAGTGGAAGTTATGCGATCGCATGGGCTATATTGCGATCGCACAGAAGGATTTTTGGGACCTCTGATCTTTGCTCTATGCGATCGCAGCTACACCTATGCGATCGCATAGAAGAAAATCTCTGTGCAAAAATTGCAGAGTTTCTGCTGAAATTTTCAAGTTCAAACCATCCCGTTACCTATCCGAAACTCACCCGAGCCCTCGGGGATTCAAACCAAGTATGTACACCGACTCAAAAACATCATACGAACTTGCTCGCGCGATCAAATCACCAAAATAACATCAAAATCAAGGAATTTAGCCTTAAATCTCAAGAATTCTTTCAAAATATCATAACTTCCAAACTTTCCAATTTAAGGCCGAAACACGTCAAACGACGTCCGTTTTCAACCAAACTTTACAGGAAGCGCTTAACCAATATATATGACCTGTACCGGGTGTCGGAACCAAAATACGAGCCCGATACCAGTACTTTTTAATAAAAATTCAGTTTCATTTTCCTTAAACATTTTCAGAAAACAATTTAAGAGAAAAATTCTTTTACCGGGGTTCTAGACCTCGGATTTCAATTCCGGACATATGCCCAAGTTCCATATTTTTCTACGGATTTTCTGAAAGAGTCAAATCACGGATCCGGGTCCGTTTACCAAAAATGTTGACCAAAGTCAACCATATCAATATTAATATCAAAATTCTTCAACTTTTTTCACATATTTCACATATTTCAACATAACTATTTTCCAGCTTTGTGCCCGGACTGTGTACGTAAATCGAGGCAACTATAAATGAGGTTTTTAAGACCTCAGAAGCTCGAAATGATTAATTAAATAAGTGATGACCCTTTGGGTCGTCAATCTCCACCTCTAAAACAACCGTTCGTCCTCGAACGGACAAAAGAAGAAGTACCTGAGTCAGGAAACAAGTGTGGGTAGCGGCTCCGCATATCAGACTCGGACTCCCGGGTCGATGCCTCAGGAGGCTGACCTCTCCACTGAACACGCACAGAAGGATAACTCTTCGACCTCAACTGTCGAACCCGCCGGTCTAGAATAGCCACCGGCTCCTCCTCGTAAGATAGATCATTGTCCAATTGGACAGTACTGAAGTCTAACACATGTGTGGGATCGCCGTGGTATCTCCGTAGCATAGATACATGAAAAACTGGATGCACGGCTGATAAGCTAGGTGGCAAAGCTAATTTGTAAGCCACCCCTCCCACTCTGTCTAGAATCTCAAATGGACCAATATACCTAGGGCTGAGCATGCCATTCTTCCCGAACCTCATCACGCCCTTCATAGGCGACACTCGGAGCAATACTCGTTCACCAACCATGAAATCCACATCTCGAACTTTACGATCCGCATAAGTCTTCTGCCTGGACTGAGCTGAACGCAATCTCTCCTGAATAGTCTTGACCTTATCCAAGGCCTCCTGAACTAAGTCTGTACCCAACAACCGAGCCTCTCCCGGTTCAAACCATCCGACCGGTGATCGACATCGCCTACCATACAACGCCTCATACGGAGCCATCTGGATGCTAGATTGGTAACTGTTATTGTAGGCGAACTCTGCTAATGGTAGAAACTGATCCCACGAGCCTCCGAAATCAATAACACAAGCTCGAAGCATGTCCTCTAGAATCTGAATAGTCCTCTCGGACTGGCCATCCGTCTGAGGATGAAATGCTGTACTCAACTGAACCTGGGTGCCTAACTCCTGCTGGACCGCTCTCCAGAACCGCGAGGTAAACTGCGTTCCCCGATCAGAGATAATAGATACTGGCACCCCATGGGGACGAACAATCTCTCTAATGTAAACCTCCGCTAACCTCTCCGACGAGTAGGAGACAGATACTGGAATAAAGTGTGCTGATTTGGTCAGCCTATCAACAATGACCCAAATAGCATCAAATTTCCTCCGAGTCAAAGGAAGTCCGGTAACGAAGTCCATAGTGATCCGCTCCCATTTCCACTCGGGAATTTCAATCCTCTGGAATACACCACCAGGTCTCTGGTGCTCATATTTCACCTGCCGACAATTTAGACACCGAGCGACATACGCAACGATATCTTTCTTCATTCTGCGCCACCAATAGTGTTGCCGTAAGTCCTGGTACATCTTCGCGGCGCCCGGGTGAATAGAATACCGCGAACTGTGGGCCTCCGCTAAGATTAACTCTCGAATCCCTTCTAGATTTACCTGTGCGGCACCTCCCCGCTGTACTGTATCTCTCAACTCACGCAAATGAGGATCATCAAATTGCCTCTCACGGATACGCTCTAATAAAGAAGAACGAGCGACCGTGCGGGCTAACACCCTGCTAGGCTCAGAAATGTCTAATCTCACGAACCGGTTGGCTAAGGCCTGAACATCTAGAGCTAATGGTCTCTGACTGACCGGAATATATGCAAGACTACCCATGTTGGCATACTTTCTACTCAATGCATCGGCCACCACATTGGCCTTACCTGGGTGATATAAGATAGTAACATCATAGTCTTTTAGCAAATCTAACCATCTCCGTTGTCGTAGATTCAACTCCTTTTGCTTGAACAAGTACTGTAGGCTTTTGTGATCAGTGTACACCTCACATGTCACACCATATAGATAATGCCTCCAGATCTTTAAGGCATGAACCACTGCTGCTAACTCAAGATCATGAACTGGATAATTCTTCTCATGTATCTTTAACTGCCTCGAAGCATAAGTGATAACCTTACCATCCTGCATCAATACCGCTCCAAGCCCTGTACGAGATGCGTCACAATAAACTGTATAAGGCCCTGCACCTGTAGGTAGTATCAACACTGGTGCGGTGGTCAAGGCTGTCTTGAGCTTCTGAAAGCTAGCCTCACACTCCTCTGACCACTGGAACTGGACACCCTTCTGGGTCAACCTGGTCATCGGGGCTGCAATAGAAAAAAACTCCTCTACAAATCGACGGTAGTAACCTGCTAATCCCAAGAAACTCCGGATCTCAGTCACTGAAGCTGGTCGAGGCCAATTCTGGACTGCCTCAATCTTCTTTGGGTCTACCCGAATACCTTCCACCGATACAATGTGACCCAGAAATGCTACCGAACTCAGCTAGAACTCACATTTAGAAAATTTGGCATATAGCTCTGGTTATCTTTCAGAGTCTGAAGAACCACTCTGAGGTGCTGCTCGTGCTCTTCCTGGCTGCGGGAGTACACCAGGATGTCATCTAAGAAGACTATCACGAACAGATCTAAGTAAGGCCTGAATACCCGATTCATCAACTCCATGAATGCTGCTGGGGCATTGGTCAACACGAAGGACATGACCAAGAACTAATAATGCCCATATCTAGAGCGAAAGGCTGTCTTAGGAATGTCAGCCGCCCTAATCTTCAGCTGATGGTAGCCTGACCTCAAGTCTATCTTAGAGAATACCCTTGCTCCCTGGAGCTGGTCAAACAAATCATCAATCCTCGGCAGTGGATATTTATTTTTGATAGTCACCTTGTTTAACTGCCGGTAATCAATACATATCCGCATCGAGCCATCCTTCTTCTTTACAAATAATACAGGTGCTCCCCAAGGAGAAACACTGGGCCTGATAAAGCCCTTCTCAAGAAGATCCTGCAACCGATCTTTCAACTCTTTTAATTCCGGCGGGGCCATACGATAGGGTGGAATAGAGATGGGCTGAGTGCCCGGTGCCAGATCAATACAGAAATCAATATCCCTGTCGGGTGGCATGCCCGGCAGGTCTGAAGGAAAAACCTCGGGAAACTCCCGTACAATAGGGACTGACTCAATGGAAGGAACCTCTGCGCTGGAATCACGAACATAAGCCAAATAAGCTAGACACCCCTTCTCGACCATACGTCGAGCCTTAACATAGGAAATAACAGTGCGAACGGAGTGGCTTGAGGTACCTTTCCACTCTAGTCGGGGTGATTCTAGCAAGGCTAAGGTGACAGTCTTAGCATGACAATCAAGAATAGCATGGTATGGGGACAACCAGTCCATCCCCAATATGACATCAAAATCTACCATATCCAAGAGCAACAGATCAACACGGGTCTCAAGACCCCCAAATATAACTACGCACGAACGATGCACCCGATCGACTACAATAGAGTCACCCACTAGCGTAGCCACATAAACTGGAATATCCAGAGCATAGCTGGGCACAGCCAAATATGGTGCGAAGTGGGAAGACACATAGGAATATGTAGATCCAGGGTCAAATAATACTGAAGCACCTCTGCCACACACAAGAATAGTACCTATAATCACAGCATCTGATGCCTCTGCCTTTGGCCTGGCTGGTAAAGCATAGAATCGGGGATCTGCACCTCCCCTCTGAGCTGCGTCTCTAGGATGACCATCAACCGGCTGACCTCTACCTCTGGCTGGACGGTCTCTACCTCTACGGTCTCGACCTCCACCTCTATTATCTCTACCCCTGCCTCTGGCTGGCTGGGCAGGCTGAGGGTCAGCTGGGGCCTGAATCATAGGACGAGGACCTCGCTGCTGAGAGTTGCCCGCTGCTAGAGGGCAATTCCTGATAAAATGACCTGGGTCACCACAACCGTAGCAACTCTTAGACTGATAGGGCTGCTGGCCCTGACGACCTAAATGGCCTCCACGAACACTCTGAAGAGGCTGAGCATTAATAGGAGACCGGTCTAAATAATGCCCCCGAGAACCACGATCACCTGATCCACCCTGTGAAGCCTGAAGGGCGGAATGAAAAGGCCTGGAGGACTGGCCTCTATCAAAGGATTCTCTGCTACCAGAGGAAGAAGCACCAAACCTACCCGAATGACGAGGCCTCTTATCCGAAGAATAACCGCCTCCTCTAGCGAGAGCCATCTCAACTCTGCGTGCTGCATTGGCTGCCTTCTGAAATGATATGTCACTCCCCACGCCCATAGCCATCCGGAGTCTAATCGGCCGATTAAGCCCATCTATAAATCTGCGAACCCTCTCCCGCTCCGTGGGAAGTATTACCACCTGCATGACGAGCCAAGTCGATAAATCTCGTCTCATACCGTGTAACTGTCATAGTGCCCTGATGGAGGCGCTCAAACCGCCTCCGAAGTACATCCCTCTCTGAGTAGCAGGGAGAAACTTCTCCATAAATAGTTCCGCAAGCTGATCCCATGATAAAGCTCTGGGGACCCCGCTGGTCGAGTCAAGCAATAATCTCTCCACCAAGTCTTGGCGGATCCTGCAAGTCTGAAGGTACAGAAGTCAACTCCGTTTGTCTCCACGATCCCCATAGTCTTGAGAATCTCATGGCAACTGAATAAGAAGTCCTGAGGATCCTCTGATGCGGCTCCACTGAATGTAGTGGTAAATAGCTTGGAGAACCGATCAATTCTCCATAACGAATCAGAAGTCATGGCCGCTCCATCACCGGCATGAGCTGTGGTACCTGACTGAGTGGCCACAGTTGGCTGAACTACTGGTGCCTGAGGCTGAGGAGAAATTGGCTCCGGAGTACGAGCAATAGGAGTCTGGGCCCCTCCTCCAGCCTGAGAAGCGGCTGGGGCAACTGATAATAAACCCGCTCCGGCAATGCTGTCCATAAATCCCGCTATTCTGACCAAAGAATCCCGGAGATCCGGGGTAAATAAAGCATATCCTGGGACCTGAGTTGGGCCCACTGGAGCTACTAGAACCGGAACCTCCTCGTCAATCTCAATATGAGGCTCCACCTCTGGAGTAGCTGCCTGGGGCTGAGCTCTACCCCTACCACGGCCTCTGATACTGCCTTGGCCCCTACCCCTCACGGGAGCTGCCTGGGGCTCGGGCTGCTGGTCAGCGGACGAAGAAGCGCGTGTCCTCACCATCTGCGAAAGGACAGAATAGAAATTCAATCGGTAATTGAGGAACAAGTCGCACGACAAGAAAGAACAAATGAGAGACTCTTTCCTAACTCAATAGACTCTGGAGGACAAGTACAGACGTCTCCGTACCTACCTCTCAAACTCTACTAAGCTTGTTCGTGAGTGGTGAGACCTATGTAACCTAGAGCTCTGATACCAACTTGTCACGACCCGGATTTTCCCCCAACATCAGGATCGTGATGGCGCCTACTCGTGGTAGCTAGGCAAGCCACTGTATTCATACTATCCTATTTTTAACACAGTTGTAATTAAATAAATGCGGAATACTTTATCGAAATAGAAACAACTAAATACAAAGTAAAAATCATACTGAATTCCTCTACCCAAGACGTGGAGTCACCAACTCACAAACTACTATGGAATACTACACATAAAAGTCCTGAAGGAAATATAACATAATTCTGTTTGTCTCGGAACAAAGAGACTACAGCTAATAACATAAATAAAGAGAGAGACGCCGGGCTTGCGGACGTCCGCAAGCTACCTCGGTCTCAAATATGATCAACTCCCACGCAATCGATTTACTGCTGCTGCTGCTCCTGATCGTAACCTGGACCTGTGCAAAAATGCACAGAAGTGTACTATCAGCACAACCGACCCCATGTGCTGGTAAGTGCCTGGCCTATCCCGGCGAAGTAGTGACAAGCCTAGGACCAGACACTCACATAAACCTGTGCAATTCAATATGTATATATGGACCACAAAATAATAAGAAATAATCAAGTATTAACACAATAAGGAATATCTTAAAGAATTCAACAATTAACCACAGTTAATAATTTCACAAGGAAAAACAAATTATAATGTAAACACAAGTAATATCACTTCAAGAAATCACAAGCAGTTGCACGGCATCACCCTTCGTGCTTTTACTCTCATCCTCACCAAATAAGCAAATAAAGTACACGGCATCACCCTTCGTGCTTTTACTCTCATCCTCACATCCATAGTACGGCATGATCCTTCGTACATGGTTCAATAACAAGGCACGGCATGATCCTTCGTGCATAATCAATAAATAAACATGGCACGACATTAACCTTCGTGCATAAATAAATAAACATGGCACGGCATCACCCTTCGTGCATTATCACTCTTCCTCACCCAAATAACAATCACAGTTAAGGGCAAAGAAAGAAACAATAATTCATAAACCGTCCCATCAAGGGCAATCAATAATTTTCTTCACAACAAGTCCCAACAAGGGAGAACAATAACAATTCATCTGTAATATATCTCAAATAATAATTTTCCAACGACTCACGGTCATACTAGACGCCAAGTGTATGGATGCTCGTCACCACAGCCCATACACCGCACTCGATCACATAACACATAACACATAATCCTATTCCCTCAAGCTAGGATAGAACAAACACTTACCTCGAAAGTTTACGAACGATTCAATCCGTAGCAATGCCTTTTCCTTTTGAATTTGACTCCAATCCAATCGTATCTATACACAATTGATTTAATATCATCAATTCTACTTAACAAACAAGTTCATATTGCTAAATATGGGTTTTACAACATTCTGCCCGGAATAGTAAAAACCGACCCCGAGCCCACATAATCGAAACTCAAGTTTCGAACCAAAATAAGTTCACCCAATCTTCCATGAGTTCAAATATACAATTTGTTCTTAATTTCGACTCCAAAACGAGGTCTAAATCGCAAATTCTTTGAAAGCCCTAACTATACCCATTTCTCAAATTTCCAACCAATTTACACATGTTTAAGCCTAAGGATTTGATTGATGTTGATGAAAAATGAAGAAGATGAGTTAACAATACTTACCCAATGAACTTTGATGAAGAAATGCCTCAAAAATCGCCTAAGAGCTGTGGAGAAGAAAGGATTTTGTGAAAATGGGATAAAATCCCGTAAGTGTTCTGTTTTGGGGTATTAAATCACTGGGCGGAATTTTACTCTATGCGATCGCAGGGCCTGTGATGCGATCGCATAGAAGAAAAATGGGGACAAGCAAAATTACTCGATGCGATCGCGGAGGTCCTATGCGATCGCATAGAAGGAAAATAGATGAACTGAAATTACTCTATACGATCGCAGGGAATGGTATGCGATCGCATAGAAGGAAATTCTGGGCCTCAGTCTTACTCTATGCGATCGCGAAGGATGGTATGCGATCGCATAGGAGGAAAAGTGGAAGTTATGCGATCGCATGGGCTATATTGCGATCGCACAGAAAGATTTTTGGGACCTCTGATCTTTGCTCTATGCGATCGCAGCTACACCTATGCGATCGCATAGAAGAAAATCTCTGTGCAAAAATTGCAAAGTTTCTGCTGAAATTTTCAAGTTCAAACCATCCCGTTACCTATCCGAAACTCACCCGAGCCCTCGGGGATTCAAACCAAGTATGTACACCGACTCAAAAACATCATACGAACTTGCTCGCGCGATCAAATCACCAAAATAACATCAAAATCAAGGAATTTAGCCTTAAATCTCAAGAATTCTTTCAAAATTTCATAACTTCCAAACTTTCCAATTTAAGGCCGAAACACGTCAAACGACGTCCGTTTTCAACCAAACTTTACAGGAAGCGCTTAACCAATATATATGTCCTGTACCGGGTGTCGGAACCAAAATACGAGCCCGATACCAGTACTTTATAATAAAAATTCAGTTTCATTTTCCTTAAACATTTTCAGAAAACAATTTAACAGAAAAATTCTTTTACCGGGGTTCTAGACCTCGGATTTCAATTCCGGACATATGCCCAAGTTCCATATTTTTCTACGGATTTTCCGAGACAGTCAAATCACGGATCCGGGTCCGTTTACCAAAAATGTTGACCAAAGTCAACCATATCAATATTAATATCAAAATTCTTCAACTTTTTTCACATATTTCACATATTTCAACATAACTATTTTCCAGCTTTGTGCCCGGACTGTGTACGTAAATCGAGGCAACTATAAATGAGGTTTTCAAGACCTCAGAAGCTCGAAATGATTAATTAAATAAGTGATGACCCTTTGGGTCGTCACATAAATGAAACCTTACTCCTTGTCCGTTAGATTAGATTTTTAGACGGCTGTGATTTATTCAATTAAGCGGCGTCGTTTGGTTTAAGTGTGAATCTGATTATATCCATTAGATTAATGAAATGAACGGTTGTGGTTTCTTCTTCATACATCGCCGTTTAATTCAGATGGCAACCGACTTATTTGGTCCGTTGATTGATTACATCAACGGTCCAGAGTTGTTATGTGATACGGTGTCGTTTGGCTTATGTATAGGCAGACATGGTCTTTTAATTTTGGGACTGGTCTTTGGGTGTTGTTTTTGGGATAATTATTTCGTGTGGTTGGCCCAAATTCCTTGTATTTTTCTATTTTCTTGTATTTATCCTATTTTTTGTATTTTTTAAATTGTATTTATTTATTTAATTTCTGTATTTTCCCTTGTATTTTCGACATATTTTCCTTGAATATTTTATACTTATGTATTTTTCTTTGATTTTCAAATTTTGTATTTTTTTTATTTTCAAATTTCCTAGTAATTACCTTACATTTTTTTGATATTTTCCAATTAATTTCATTTTGTATTTCATTTCAAATTTCTTTCACACATTGATATTTTCTACGCAATGATCAAACCAATTGCAATCAAAAATCATTTTTGTATTTATATTTTGGAATTAATTGCTTGGGGCAAAAATCACGTGCTCACAACTGCCCCTCTTTGCTCGGGAACACGAAGAGTTTCAGTGCAAAGACAAGTGAGCAGTAATGAGGGATTTTTGCCCACTCACATATTCCGTATGAAGCATTTTTGAATGTTTTGACCGCATTCGGCTTCAAGGATTGCCTACATATCCTAGGCTATAAAGGAATCATGTCAGTGTAGTTCGGGTATGTCTGGTAGTTGAAACTACCAGAAAATTGTTGCTCTGTTGCTGTTGCTTTCATTATTGCCTGCTAATCTCCTTGTTACACTATGATAAAAAGAAAATAAGCTAAACTATGTTCTATGTTCTACAAAATCCTATCAATATCTTTCGCTTGCTTCTTGTTCTTTTCATTTGCATCTTCCATTCTTCAATGAACCTTCTTGATTGCAACTTGCTTCATCTTGTTGCTTTATTCTACTTGAATAACTTCAAAATGTATTCCCTTTGTTCTCCAGGTTGGCGCCTGCTTACTACACCAATAAAGAAAAACTTTTCTGCCCAACGATGGGGCTTACAATCTATCATGCTATTAATTGCTAGATAAAAGAGAAATTTCATTTTGCGAAATTCCCTTGTTATACAGGTGGGCGCCTGAGTGCAAAAATTAAAAGTGCAGAAAAGTATTCCCTTGTTAGCTAACACAAACCAGAGTTGCAGAAATAAAAATTTGCGAAAAAGTATTCCCTTGTTATCCAGGTGGGCGCCTGAGTGCAAAAATTAGAAGTGCAGAAAAGTATTCCCTCACCTGAGTGCAAAATTTAAAATTGCAGAAAAGTATTCACTTGTTATCTAGGTGGGCGCCGGAGTGCAAAAAGTATTCCCTTGTTATCCAGTGGGCGCCTGAGTGCTATAATTAAAAATGCAGAAAAGTATTCCCTTATTATCCAGGTGGGCGCCTGAGTGAAAAAATTAGAAGTGCAGAAAAGTATTCACCTGTTATCCAGGTGGGCGCCCGAGTGAAAAAATTGAAAGTGCAGAAAAGTATTCCCTTATTATCCAGGTGGGCACCTGCGTGGAAAAATTTCCTTTCTTATCCAGGTGGGCGCCTGAGTGCAAAAATAAAAAGTACAGAAAAGTATTCCCTTATTATCCAGGTGGGCGCCTGAGTGCAAAAATTAAAGTGAAGAAATGTATTCCCTTGTTATCCAGGTGAGTGCCTGAGTGCAAAAATTAAAAGTGCAGAAAAGTATTCCCTTGTTATCCAGGTGGGCGCCTGAGTGCAAAAATTAAAAGTGGAGAAAAGTATTCCCTTGTTATCCAGGTGGGCGCCTCAGTGCAAAAATTAAAAGTGCAGAAATGTATTCTCTTATTATCCAGGTGGGCGCTTGAGTACCAAATATTAAAAGAGCAGAAAAATATTCCCTAGTTATCCAGGTGGGCGCCTGAGTGCAAAAATTAAAAGTGCAAAAAAGTATTCCCTTATTGTCCAGGTGGGCGCATTAGTGAAAAAATTAAAAGTGCAGAAACATATTCCCTTGTTATCCAGGTAGGCGCCTGAGTTCAAAAATAAAAAATGCAGAAAAGTATTCCCTTGTTATCCAGATGGGCGCATCAGTGCAAAAATTAAAAGTGCAGAAAAGCATTCCCTTGTTATCCAAAAAGATTAAAAGTGCAGAAAAGTATTCCCTTGTTATCAGGTGGGCGCCTGAGTGGAAAATTTAAAAGTGCAAAAAAGTATTTCATTGTTATCTAGGTGGGCGCCTGAGTGCAAACATTAAAAGTGCAGAAAAGTATTCAATTGTTATCCAGGTGGGCGCCTGAGTGCGAAAATTAAAAGTGCAGAAAAGTATTCCCTTGTTATCCAGGTGGGCGCCTGAGTGCAAAAATTAAAAGTGCAGAAAAGTATTCCCTTGTTATCCAGGTGGGCGCCTCAGTCCAAAAATTAAAAGTGCAGAAATATATTTTCTTATTATCCAGGTGGGCGCTTGAGTGCAAAAAATTAAAAGTGCAGAAAAATATTCCCTTGTTATCCAGGTGGGCGCCTGAGTGCAAAAATTAAAAGTGCAGAAAAAGTATTCCTTTGTTATCCAGGTGGGCGCCTGAGTGCAAAAATTAAAAGTGCAAAAAAGTATTCCCTTATTATCCAGGTGGGCGCATGAGTGCAAAAATTAAAAGTGAAGAAACATATTCCCTTGTTATCCAGGTGGGCGCCTGAGTGCAAAAATTAAAAATGCAGAAAATGATTCCCTTGTTATCCAGGTGGGCGCCTCAGTGCAAAAATTAAAAGTGCAGAAAAGTATTCCCTTGTTATCCAGGTGGGCGCCTTAGTGCAAAAATTAAAAGTGCAGAAAAGTATTCCCTTGTTAGCAGGTGGGCGTCTGAGTGCAAAATTTAAAAGTGCAAAAACGTATTCGATTGTTATCCATGTGGGCGCCTGAGTGCAAACATTAAAAGTGCAGAAAAGTATTCAATTGTTATCCAGGTGGGCGCCTCAGTGCGAAAATTAGAAGTGCAGAAAAGTATTCCCTTGTTATTCAGGTGGCGCCTGAGTGCAAAAATTAAAAGTACAGAAAAAGTATTCCATTGTTATCCAGGTGGGCACTTGAGTGCAAAAATTAAAAGAAAAGATATTCTGCCCCAGTTTTATAACTGGGTGTAACATTTTCAACTTTTAAAATAAAAGATAATGCCTCCTTCATATTCAGGTGTGTTCTTGATTATTGATCCTTTCATTGTGGATTCCTTCCTCCTTTGTTACTTCCTATTGATTATTTCTCCCACATTGGTCAAATTCACTTTAAAGTGATTAGTAAGAATTTGAATCCTTTGTCCCTGTCTTAATCAGCAAACAACTTGTTAGTTATAAAATGATGGTTAGCAACTGGCATTCTTGTTGGCCTTGGTTATACTATTTGCCTCATCTTGCTTTGTACTGCTTTGCTGTATTTTCCTGATTATTTTCCCAATTCTTCCATTGTAATCCCCTTTTGTTTCTCCTTCTCTTTTATTCCCTTTGTGCCATTTAACATGAGAAGCTGGTAATTAGTTTTCTACTGGTAGTGTTTTGTAAATGGGTTTTAAGAAAATGAAATGCAATGACCCTGAATTTTGAGGATAGTGATATTTTCAAAGTAAAAGACCAAACTTATCTGGGTAGGAAGGCCGATCCCTTTGACCATGCCATGTATTTGGAACACCGATCCAATCTATCAAACCAAATCGCTTGTTGACTTTGATATCTCCTTTCATCAACCCAAACCTTACTTGACTTGCCACTTTCATTTCACAAAATCATTCCTCACTTTCGCCTTATGGTGCCCGTTAGGCTTTTCACCAATAAGACTCTCTCATTTTATTTCTCTCAAACTTGAGTCGCCTTATGGTGCCCGTGAGGGTTTTCACCAACAAGACTCTCTCATTTTATTTCTCTCAACTCACATTTGCCTTATGGTGCCCGTGAGGGTTTTCACCAATAAGACTCTCATTTTATTTTTGTTTTATATCTTCCATCTTCAAACTCTCAGGTATTGTTCATGATATGTTTTCCTTTATTCTCATTGTATTGTCATTTCCTTGAAATTAATCAGAAGATCTTTCCTTTGGACCGTAATGTGGATTTTGGATGGCTTTAGAAAGAAGGGTATAAAGGCTCGGATTTCCGGCTTGGTTTCAATAATTACAACTCTCGGAATCACATAAACATAACTTCTGCCCCAGTTTCAGTTTTTTGGGAAACTTGGATTTTCTTTATGTCGTGACAGAACCTCATTGAGGCTGCCTACATACCCTTTCGGGATCAAGTCAAACGTAGTTCAGATCATAAGATGACTTCATCGTTTTGACTTTTCCCGATTTTCTTCTTATGTAACTTTTTTTTCACATATCTTTTCTTTTCTATTTTCTTTTTTTTTCTTTTTTTTTTCAATCCTTTTTGCTTTATTTTCTTTTTCATTTCATCATTTATTTTTGACTTCATCATTGATTCCGAGATAGGGGTATGAAAGAATAATATAATAAGGATCAAAGGGATATCAATGGGTAAATTGTTTGGATAGTGAAATAAAATGCCTTCATCATTTCAATTTCAAAAATATGACAAATACAATTGTATACATGAAAGGAATCATACATAATATCTCTTGACTGCATCAGAGTTAATGGCAGTCTCTAAACATTTCCCTTCTACATCAGTCAGATATAGAGCTCCGTTGGACAACATCCGGGATACTATAAATGGCCCCTGCCAATTAGGCGCAAACTTTCCTTTTGCTTCTGCCCAATGTGGTAAAATACGTCTCAACACCAATTGTCCAACCACGAATTTTCGTGGACATACTTTTTTGTTATATGCTCTGGCCATCCTCTATTGATACAGCTGTCCGTGACATACTGCTTCCAATGTTTTCTCGTCAATGAAGCTCAATTGCTCGAACCGGGCCTTTACCCATTCATCATCATCAATTTTAGCCTCAGCTATAATTCGAAAAGAGGGTATTTCAATTTCTGCAGGTATCATTGCCTTCGTACCATACACCAACGAATAAGGGGTTGCACCAATTAAAGTACGCACAGTAGTGCGATAACCCATTAGAGCAAATGGTAATTTTTCATGCCATTGCCTTAACTCATGTACCATTTTCTGAAGGATTTTCTTAATATTCTTATTTGCAGCTTCAACTGCTCCATTTGCTTTAGGCCGAGAAGGTGTAGAATTGCGATGCACAATTTTAAATTTCTGACATGTCTCCACCATGAGATGACTGTTAAGATTGGCTCCATTATCTGTAATAATCACCTTGGGATTCCAAAGCGGCAAATGATGTTTGTATGTACAAAATCCACCACTGCCTTGTTTGTTACTGCTTTGAATGTCATTTCCTCCACCCATTTAGTGAAATAATCGATGGCTACCAAAATAAACCTGTACCCATTAGATGATGCGGGTTCTATCGGACCAATGACATCCATGCCCCAGGCGACAAAAGTTCATGGTGCTGACATTGTATGCAATTCATATGGCGGGGAATGAATCACGTCCCCGTGTATCTAGCATTGATGGCATTTTCGTACATATCTAATACAATCTTGCTCCATAGTGAGCCAATAATATCCAACTCTTTGTATTTTCTTTGCCAAAACATATCCACTCATGTGGGGTCCACAAGTTCCTGCATATATCTCAGTCATGATTGTAGGAGCCTGTTGTGCATCTATATATCTTAATAAACCCAAATCCGGGGTTCTCTTGTATACAATTCCTCCACTGAAGAAAAATCCACTCGCCAGTCGTCTTATTGCCTTTCTCTGATCTCCCGTAGCTTGCACCGGGTACACCCCTATTCTCAAATATTCTTTGATATCATGGAACCATGGTTCACCATCAAGTTCCTCTTCAATCGTAAAACAGTAAGCATTATGATCATGAACTTGTATTTGTAATGGATCTACATAATCTTTATCCGGATGGTGCAACATGGACGACAATGTGGCCAGAGCATCTGCAACTTCATTGTGCATTCTTGGAATATGCTTGAATTCTATGGATTGAAACCTTTGACATAGTTCATGTAGACACTGTTGGTACGGTATAAGCTTCAAATCCCCTGTCTCTCATTCACCCTGAGTTTTATGTATCAAGAGATCCGAGTCACCCATGACAAAAATCTCTTGAACACCCATGTCTATTGCCATTCGCAATCCCATATACATGCTTCATATTCGGTCATATTATTAGTACAGAAAAAGCGGAGTTGAGCGGTAACAGGATAATGCTGACCCATTTCTGAAATAAGCACTACTCCAATTCATATTCCTTTGCTATTGACAGCCCCATCAAAGTATAATTCCAACCGGGGTTTTCGCCTTGTTCCAATTCTTTAATATTCATTGTGTCATCATCAGGAAAGTATGTCTTTTGTGGTTCATACTCATCATCAACTGGATTTTCTGCGAAATGATCAGCGACTACTTGTTCTTTCATTGCAGTGCGAGTTACATAAATGATATCAAACTTTGTAAGATGAATTTGCCATTTAGCGAGCCTTCCTGTGGGCATAGGCTTCTGGAAGATGTACTTTTGTGGATCCAAATGAGATATAAGATAAGTGGTGTAAGCCTATAGGTAATGTTTCAACTTATGCGCAACTCATGTTAAAGCACAACATGTCCTTTCCAACTGAGTATATTTTACCTCGTAAGATGTAAATTTCTTGCTGAGTTAGTATATTGCTTGCTCCTTTTTCCCCGTTTCATCATGCTGCCCCAGTACACAGCCAAATGAATTATCCAATGCGGTCAAATAAAGGATCAAGGGCCTTCCAAGTTCTGGAGGAACCAACACAGGAGGATTGGCCTGATATTCCTTGATTTTGTCAAATGTATCTTGACATTCCTCAGTCCAATTCACCGCAGCATCTTTCTTCAATAATTTTAAAATAGGCTCACAAGTTGACGTCAGTTGGGCAATAAATCTGCTAATATAATTCAACCTGCCTCACAAACTCATTACCTCTTTCTTGCTTTTTGGTGGAGGCAAATTCTGAATTGCCTTTATATTTGACGGGTCTAGCTCAATACCGCGTCGGCTTACCACTAACCCTAATAACTTTCCTGATGGTACTCCGAAAGCACATTTTGCTAGATTGAGCTTGAGATAGTATCTCCGAAGCCTCTGGAAGAACTTCCTTAAGTCTTTGACAAGATTGCACTGCTTTTTGGATTTAATAATAACATCATCCACATACACTTCAATCTCTCAATGTATCATGTCATGAAACATAGTGTTCATTGCTCTCATATATGTAGCTCCAGCATTTTTCAACCCAAACGGCATTACTCTGTAGCAATATGTTCCCCAAGGTGTGATAAAGGCTGTCTTTTCTGCATCTTCTTCGTCCACCAGGATATGATGATAACCCGCATAATAATCCACAAAAGAACCTATCTCATGTTTGGCACAATTGTCAATTAATATGTGGATATTCAGCAATGGAAAATCATCCTCCGGACTTGCTGTTGTGGTTATGATAATCAACGCATACTATGGTTTTCCCATATTTCTTTGGAACAGGTACAACACTGGCTAACAAGGTGGGGTACTTGGTAACCCGTATGACCTTTGATTCAAATTTCTTGTTGACTTCTTCTTTTATTTTCACACTGACATCTGTTTTGAACTTCCACAACTTTTGCTTAACGGGCTGGCATTCCGGATAAGTGGGCAACTTATGTACCACCAAATCTGTACTTAGCCTTGGCATATCATCATAAGACCAGACAAATATATCTTTGTACTCATATAATAACTTGATCAAGTCCTCTCTGAGTGAGGCTTCCAAGTGCACACTAATCTTTGTTTCTCGAATATTCTCCGCATCCCCAAAATTAACAGACTCCGTCTCATTTAAGTATGGTTTGGGTTTCTCTTTTTAGTGGCTCAAATCCTTACTAATTTCCTCCAAAACTACCTCATCCTCTTATTCCACTTCATTATTATGTCCAATTGCTTGTATAACTATCTGATTATCAAGACTGGACCGAGAATCCTTCATGCATGACACATCATTGAAATAAGCAAAAATTGGACTATACAAGAAAAGAAAAAAACAAAATAAGGGTACAAAAATAGAGGAAGAAAGAAATTGCTTTTCATTAAACTTTGAAAGGTAACAATGTTTGGATACATCTGACTAGATGAAACATAGGATTACAATTTTTTAAACAAGACAGCTTTAGAAATGGAACATTAAAGATAACTACTACAACTCCCTTCAGATTGGAAAAGGAGTAGCTTCCCACTTATTTAGCCTGATCTGGGGTCAACAAACTGAACGTCCATCTTGCTGGTACCCTTGGTTGCCTCTATCATGTTCACGCCTTCAAACAACCTCTCCAATCTTTCTAATAGCACTTTATCTGGCCTTGTCTCTGTATGGCTAGGTATGGTCGTCGTCGGATGTCTTTGTATACCAGGCTTGACGAAGGAATAGGAAAGTTTTGGGATAGGTTTAGGGATGGTCCATCTTTTCTTTTTCAATCTTTTGGCTCTTTGTATGTTGGCGATGGTTGGCTTGAAGCCCAAGCTGAAAGTATTAGTGTTACCCGGAAGATGTACTGGTTATCGAGTGACTCCTAAACCTTTTCGCGTAGAGAACCCATTCTTTAACATTTCCTTAGCAACCATGACTGCCGCAGGGGTTACTTTGGGTACTGGGATGCTTTCACCTTCATATATCTTATTCACAGATATAGTGTCCATCACTTGGTACACCCAAGGACCTTTGTCACCCTCGACTTCTTCTAACGGCATGATGGTATTGCAAACATTATCTTCACCATGCAGTACTATCTCTTGCTGATCTCATTCAAACTTCACCATTTGATGAAGTGAAGAAGGTACCACTTTTGCAACATGGATCCACGGACGTCTTAATAGGAGATTATAGGACACAACAACATCCAACACTTGAAACTCCATGGTGAATTCCGCTGGTCCGATGGTGAGTTCTAATATGATATCTCCAATAGTGTTCTTCCCGCCTCCATCAAATCCTCTCACACATATGCCATTTCTGTGAATTCTTTTGTGATCAAGCTTCATTTTGCCTAGAGTATATAAAGGACAAATATTGGCACTTGACCTATTATCGACCAGGACATGGGTCACCACTGATTCCTCCCACTTTACTGTAAGATATAACGCCTTGTTGTGCTCTGTCCCTTGCAACGGCAGTTCATCATCTGAGAATGTTATCCTGTTTGCCACAAAGATTTTGTTTGTCATCTTTTCCAAATGACACATTGTGATCTTTACTGGTACATGAGCTTCATTTAGGATCTTCATTAACGCCTTTTGGTGTTCATCGGAATGAATCAATAGAGATAACAAAGATATTTGAGCTTGTATCTTCCTCAGCTGCTCAACTATGGAATAATCTTGAGCTTTCATTTTCTTTAGGAATTCCTCGGCTTCTTCTTCATTGACTACTTTCTTTACGTAGGCCAGATTTTCTTTCACAACTTTTGCCTTCCTCAATTCGTCGGGAGCAAAATATCTCCATGACCAGGTCAAACCATGGGTTTCGCAGATCTCCCCCTTGATTTCTTTTCCTTTATACATGACAGTTACCTTGTCATAATTCCAAGGTACGGTTTTAATGTTCATTATCGGCATCTGAACGACTGGCTTGATAACAACTGGTTTTGTATGTGCCCCTTTCACAGACTGGCTTGATAACAACCGGGTACCGTCACTTTTACAGGTTCATGTTCAACTACCACTGCTGGGTGACTTATAGGTGGCCTAACTGATATTTTCTCACTCCCGACTTTCTCATATGTCTTGCTATTTGTGTAGATCATCATCACAGTCTGAGAGGGCTTTTTACAACTTTCTCATTGTACCAGCTCTATCATGTGTGTCTCATGGTGCATATGCAAATGATTTTTTTTTATGTTAGGAGGCTCGGTGGTTGGTACCTCAATTCTTCTGCAGTTAATGAGTTCCTGTATTGCGGATTTTAGGTGCCAACATTTCTCCGTGTCATGTCTTGGAGCCCCTGAACAATATTCACAATGGATAGATTGATCTAAATTTCTTGGTGGATGATTGGGAATTTTTGGCTCTATAGGGTTCAGCATCCGCAGTTGTCTTAATCGGTGGAAGAGGCTAGTATATGACTCGCCCAAAGGAGTAAATGTTTACTTTCCTTGAGCCCTGTCATTTTTTACTTCATGGTTGGGATGAAAATTGGTTCTATTAGGATTTCTGTAGGTTTTTGGTGCCGGGTATGTATTTTGGGCGTGGTAGATATTCTGAGGTGCTAGTGCTCGCCATGAATGAGAAGGTGGTGGGTAAGATTGGGTGTGATGGACAACAAACTGAGGACCAGCCGGAGGATAATAATGTTGAGTTGGGCTATATGGTGTTGGTGGGTAAGGTTGATATGGGCGAGGCTGATGGTGATATGGGTTAGGGTCCCGGGACCAAGACCTTCGCTCTATAACTTCCACTTCTTCTTTCTTTTTCTTCCTAATTTCTCCTCCTGTTACCGTCTGAATTGCTTGATTTGTAGCCTTGATGGATGAATAACTCATGATTTTATTTGTTTTCAATCCTTCTTTAACAAAGCTTCCCATCTTTACCACCTCAATGAAGGTATTTCCGATTGCAGACACCAGATGCCCGTAGTATGTCGGATCCAAGGCTTGTAAGAAACAATCTACCATTTCTCCTTCTTTCATTGGTGGATCCACACGAGCTGCCTATTCTCTCCACCTGAAACCATATTCCCGAAAACTTTCTCTGGGCTTCTTTTCCATTTTGGTCAATGACAACCTATTCGGGATGATTTCCAGATTATATTGAAAATGGTTCACAAATGATTGAGCCAAATCGTCCCAAATGAACCATCGGGTATGATCTTGATGGGTGTACCATTCAAGTGCTGAGTTGCTAAGATTTTGGCTGAAATAAGCCATGAGTAGTTCCTCTTTTCCCCCAGTTCCACGCATTTTGGTGCGATATCCTCTCAGATGTGCTACTGGATCACCATGGCCATCATACATGTCAAATTTCGGCAATTTAAACCCCGTTGGCAGTTCCACTTTGGGGAACAAACACAATTCCTTTTATGCCACACTAACGTGACCTCCTAAACCCTGCATATTACGAAATGACTACTCAAGACTCTTCATTTTCCTGGCCATCTCCTCCTGCTCAGGATTTCTAACAGGTTTCTCCTCTTCTGTCATATCGATTAGAGGGATGTAAGAATTATGCTATCTAAAGGTGGGTTCTGTAGGGTAGTAACGGTAATCCTGGATATGAAACACTAGCTCACTAGAGGATTTGTGTAAAGTGGCTGGTGGTGGAGCCACATACGCAGGAGCAGTCTGTGGTGGTGGTGGTGGAGCTTGTTTACGATTTGAAGGTGGTACTTGTGATGTAGTGACGTAATAGGGTGGGTATGTAGGGTATGTAGAAGATGAGTTCATTGTTGGTGCATCTTGGTTTGGGACTGGTGGACGAACATATGTGGGATTGGCTGGGTAGGTAGGCAAGGGTTGTCCCCTTGACCAAGCCTGATACATTTTAGACATCCGGTGTTTAAGCTTATACATTTCTTCCTTCATGCTATTCACATCTACTACTTCCTCCTCTTGCACTGGGTCCATGATTGTCGGCTCAATTTCTTGGGTAATTGCTTTGGTCATGCTTTTGGAACGAGTGTTGTAGTTGTGATGTGCCAGAATGTCAGTTGCTAACTGCTTTATCTGATACTCATCAATGACAAAACTTGTTAGTAGTTAGGTCATAATAGATGAACATCACAAGTTTCAAAACATAACTTTTGCCTGGCAATATGCGTCATCCCTACATTGTTGTCTTTCTTCTTCTTTTTTTACCCGCCAATTTTCTTTCCTTTCATTTGCGGATTTTCCTTTTCTTTCCTTTGTTTCCACCCATGTTCCCTTTTTTTATTATTTATTTTTCGTTTTTATTGTTTCCTTTCTCTTTTTGTTTTTCGATCCTATATTTTTGCCAATCGCACAAGTATTTGCATGTAAGGAAAAATAATTACAACTTTTGTATTTTCGATTTCATTGATACTCAATCATTGATTACAAAACAATTATTTTGTACTACAATATTCTAAATGTGGAAATAAAAAATAAAAAAATATGCATGTCCTAAGAATACATTAAAGCTCATAGTGCCCGCGAGATATCGTTCGGTCTTACCGCGGGCCTATATTTTAATTCCCTTTGGAGTTTATCCAAATCTATCATTACTTGTTTTACAAAGATACTTGCTGTTGTGGCAAATGTGGAGTATGTCATATCTTTGCACATTTGGCATTTCCGTGTAATATAGTGAGCAATGTTGACAATTCTTTCCCTGATAATTCCTTTCTCTTTAAGAAACCTCCCAATCTATTCACCACAAGCATCTAAGGTCTGATGGCTCTTCTTTTGGAGTTGCTGTAGTTCCATTTCTAAATGAGCCATGGCCATGTAGCAGTGCTCTCTTTCTATGTCAAATTCATTTTCTTGTTTGCTACTTTTGACCACGGATGTGCCAATCGTTTTCCTTAGCTGAGCAACTTCAACATTATGTTCATCCTTTAACTATTGTATCATTCGAGCCCTTTCTTCAGTAGTCCTGGCCAATTGTTTCCGAACCCCAATTAATTCCTTCTCGGATTTATCTATATCAAAGCTGTATTCGTTCACCTTTCATCGCGAATTATCAATTAGTTAATCATCCCGGTCATGTCGAACTGGTGTTTCGGTTGCTGCTCTCATTTTCAAAATCTGAGCCTTCAATGTTCCATTTTTTTAATCAGTTGTTTCTTTTCACCCTCATCGGCCACTGCTTGTAAGCTGCTTTCAGTTTGAGGTCCTGAACTTACTTTTCTAATTACTGATTTTAGCTCGGTATTCATTTCCTCGACCAACCAATCCCATTGCTCCTTTGATAGCTCGGCAAATTCTTGAATGTGAGTTCTCTTTGTCGGTCTTTCATGCTCAAAATCTCTTCGGTACCATGCGGAATAACCAGGTGACACTTGACCTCTAGCCCGATCCCTTACACAAGTGTCCACTTTCAGACATTGTCACTCATTCCATGTTCGTCAGACTTTTGCCTCAGGAAATTGCCCATCGGGACTAATCTCTATCGCTTGAAGATTGAGATCCCCATCTTTTGGCAATATTTGATATCTTTCCAGTTGCCGTAGTACTCGATATGGCGCATAAGGTTGGATACTTTTGAGTCCCATTAAAAGAAAGTATGATCCTTCTGCTGGCATGTATATGACTTCATTGATGGGTAAACATCCAAATGCCCATTCTATCTTACTAGCAATAAGTGATTGGAAGTATGTGATCCAACCTTTTGACCCTTCGGGCAACTTGGCCTCTTTTGTCCTCATGTAGAATTCTTCGACACAAGTCTTTTCTGATGATCCATAGCTCAAAAATTGAGGGTGATGACATAAATGCTTGATCATCCACATCTGTAGTAGCATATTACACCCCTCGAAGAAATCTTTTCCCGCTTTGCAGGTTGTGAGAGCACGAAAGATATCGGCCACCATCATTGGCGCCAAAGTACTGTTGTCCTTTGTAAGGAGGGGACTGGCAATCCCGGCAGCTCTGATGTCGATATTCCCATCTTTCTTTGGAAATATTATCACGCCTCCATTTTACGTGTATACCACTAATTACTACTACACCCCCGAGAAGGGGTATAATAATAACAAGGAAGGAGTTTTTCCAATTAAAGGACATTCAGAACGAGATTTATTTATTAGTTTTCAGAGTCACCACTTGGGAAAATAAAGGTGTCCGAAGTCACCGATTTAATCCCGAACCGAGGAAATTATGACTCTGTTAACAGCCTGCAAAATCAGAAATTCGGATAAGGAATTCTATTAACTCGGGAGAAGGTGTTAGGCACTCCTGGATTCCGTGGTTCTAGCACGGTCGCTCAACTGCGATATTTTTTTTATCTGATTTCTTTATATGCTTCAATTTTATTAATGTTCCGCTTTGTTATTTTTTAAGAATTTCGACGTCACAAAAATGCATTTCGAGTCACACTGTACCAGTACGCATATGACTTTAGTGCATTTCAACTTCACCAGGATTTGGATTTGGGTCATATAAATGTGCATCCTTATTAGGAATGTAATATTATTAATTGTGCCTAAAATATTTACGTCTTTATTAACTTAGGGAAAGACCATGAAATTCGCTAAAAGGTCCTTCCGAGTCTGGAATTTTTATGTTGAAATTTATTTGGGGGCCCCGTGCGTTTTTATTTTTTTTACGAGGCTCATTCCTTAATTTTAAAAGTCCAATATTAAATGAGCTACGTTTTCTATTTTTGTTTTTTCTTCCTAATATATGACTGTTTTTTGTATAAATTTCAGACTGTATTGTAAGGCCCCGAAAAATTTTTGTGCATGAAACCTAGTAGCTATAGTATCATGGTCCGAATAATGTGTTAGGAATGCGTAGAATTCTTCGCGGCGAGCTTGCTCGCCGCGGTTCGGACCCTTGGTAGTGATTTAAGTTTCAAAAATGTAGAGAATCAATTTTTCCAGAAAAGTGTCAATTTTGCGGTCAAGAATCTTGACCGCAGATCTGCTATGCGGACCGCATTCTTGCCGCAGAGCTTACCAGAATGTTTCCCAAAATCATGTCGATCGTATAATGAATCTGCGGTGCACTTTGCGACCGCAGATCAAGAATGCGGGCAACATTTTGGTCGCATTCCTTAACAGAACTTGTGTAAATTTTGAGGTCATTCCGCGGTCACTATGCGGACCGCATGTTGATTCTGCGATCGCAGATGCGACCGCAGAATTGACCCGGCCCAAGAATTTTATAAAATTCGACCCGACCTCTTCTTTAATATAACACCTTTCTCCTTCATTTTATCATATCATCTTACCAAAATTAGAGAGAGAAGAGAGGGGTTTTAGAGAGAGAAGTCTTCCATATTCAAAGATTTGTTCCAACCACTTAGTTCAAAGGATCCTAGGGCAAGGATTCAATTCCCCAAATCATTTCAAGGTAAAAACCCTAGCTATTTTCTCTAATTTTCAGTTTTAAATTGGGTAAAGAGAGGTTTGCATATAATAGCTTTTGAAAATGGAATTTTACACTCATGCATGATTATTGAACTTGATTTTTTAGTAAAAGAAGTGAGTAGAAGTAAGAGTCTTCAAGAACAATGTTGGCAAGAGTAGGATATCTTGGGTAAGCATAAAGTAGGAAGTTAAAGAAGAAAACTCGGTACCAGGTATGTATGGCTAATTTTAATTCTTGTGAAATCGCCTATATGTGTGAAATTTGTTTGGTTCGTGTTAAATTGCTAAATTGTGTGCAACTCTTGATGTTGTTGTTGGATATTCAAAGTTGTTGTTGAACTATGAGTGATGTAAAATGAGAGTTGAATTTGGTAAAGAATTGTGAATAATGGTTATGATGGCATATATGGTACCTTGTGGAAAAGAAACGAAACACTTGAGGTGTGGTATGTTATTGAACATAACAGTATGAACATCCTCGATTTTGGAAACATTGTAACTTGGCTGTGATATTGGCTTGAGAAGTAATTGAGAACATGAACCAATGTGTAAGTTGCTTATTTGAACTTGTTGTAATTGTGTGTAGTATCTTATCTGTTGTTTGTAATTATGGGGATGGATTGGCTCTATTCATGCTTTGCCAAGCTTGACTGTCGGACGAGAGTTATGAGGCTCGATTTCCCTAACGAGCCAGCTGAGGGATTTATTAGAGAAAGGGTTCATACGACCGAGTGTGTCGCCCTGGGGTGCTCCGGTTCTCTTTGTCAGAAAGAAGGATGGGTCACTTCGAATGTGTATTGATTATCGGCAACTCAACAAAGTCACCATCAAGAATAAATATCCTTTGCCTCGAGTGGATGATCTGTTTGACCAATTGCGGGGAGCGAAGTTCTTCTCAAAGATTGATTTACGGTCTGGGTACCACCAGTTGAAAATCAGGGAGCAGGATATTCCTAAGACCGCCTTCGGAACTCGTTATGGTCACTTCGAGTTTTTGGTCATGTCTTTTGGGCTAACCAACGCCCCAGCAGCTTTCATGGACCTTATGAATCGGATTTTCAAGCCATTCCTAGATTCCTTTGTGATTGTATTCATTGACGACATCCTCATCTACTCTCGGAGCAGAGAAGATCATGCCGTTCACCTCAGAGCAGCGTTGCAGACCCTTCTTCGACATCAATTGTATGCCAAGTTCTCAAAATGTGAGTTTTGGTTGAAGTCCATAGCCTTTCTAGGGCATGTTATTTCCAGTGAGGGAATTCAGGTGGATCCTCAGAAGATTGCGGCGGTGAAAGATTGGCCTAGACCCACGACCCCGACAGAGATTCGTAGCTTCTTGGGTTTGGCAGGGTACTATCGGAGGTTTGTAGAGGGATTCTCAACCCTCGCTTCCCCATTGACAAAGCTGACGCAGAAGGCAGTTAAGTTCCAGTAGTCCGATGCATGTGAGAAAAGTTTCCAAGAATTGAAGTCAAGATTGACCTCGGCACCAGTATTGGCCTTGCCAGAAGGCACAGAGGGATTTGTAGTTTATTGTGATGCCTCCGGAGTCGGTTTGGGATGTGTATTGATGCAGCACGGAAAGGTTATAGCTTATGCTTCCAGACAACTCAAGAACCATGAGAAGAATTATCCGACGCATGACTTGGAGCTTGCAGCTATTGTGTTTGCCTTGAAAATATGGCGACACTATCTTTATGGGGTTCATGTAGATGTGTTTTCAGACCACAAGAGCCTCCAGTATTTGTTCAAGCAAAAAGAGCTGAATCTGAGATAGCGGCGGTGGTTAGAATTTCTCAAGGACTATGATATGAATATATTGTACCATCCAGGGACGGCAAATATGGTAGCCGACGCTCTTAGTCAAAAATCCATGGGTAGTTTGGCTCATTTGGGTGTGGATCAGAGACCATTGGCTCGAGAGGTTTACCAATTAGCCAGTTTGGGGGTTCGTATCTATGCGTCAGACGAGGGGAAAGTTTTGGTGCATAATGGAGCAGAATCATCATTGGTGGCGGAAATCAAGGAAAAATAGTTCATGGATCCAGCATTGGTTCGAGTAAAGGAAGCAGTTATGGGTGACAAGACCTCAGCATTTGTACTCAGCAGCGAGGATGGTGTATTGCGGTGCCAAGGTAGACTATGTGTCCCGGACGTGAACGAGCTTCGGGAGAGGGTAATGGCAGAGGCTCATATTTCCAGGTATTCGGTACACCCAGGTTCCACGAAAACGTATCATGACCTTAAGGAGATTTATTGGTGGAACGGTATGAAAAGGGATGTGGCAAGCTTTGTAGCTAGATGCCCGAACTGCCAGCAAGTGAAGGCCGAGCATCAACGGCCCGGTGGATTAACTCAGCTTATAGAAATACCAAAGTGGAAATGGGAGATGATCAATATGGATTTCGTGGTGGGGTTACCTCGCACTCAGCGTAAGTTCAACTCAATATGGGTGATACTAGATCGACTCACCAAATCAGCTCACTTCCTGCCAGTCAAGTCCATTGATACTGCGGAGCAATATGCAAGGTTGTACATAAAAGAGATAGTAAGGCTTCATGGCACTCCACTTTCTATTATCTCGGATCGCGGGGCTCAGTTCACAGCTAACTTTTGGAAGACGTTTCAGCAAGGTTTGGGAACTCAGGTGAATCTCAGCACAGCTTTCCGTCCGCAGACCGATGGTCAGGCCAAACGGACTATTCAAACGCTTGAAGATATGTTGCGGGCTTGTGTCTTAGATTTTATAGGTAATTGGGATGAACACTTGCCACTGATAGAATTTGCTTTCAATAACAGCTATCATGCTAGCATTCAGATGGCCCCATTTGAGGCATTGTACGGGAGAAGATGTAGGTCGCCAATCGGGTGGTTCGAGGTAGGTGAAGAAGAATTGCTAGGGCCAGATATGGTGTAAGAAGCTATGGAAAAGGTCAAGGTTATTCGAGAGAGAATGAAAACAGTGCAGAGTCGACAAAAATCCTATGCAGACGTTCGCCGAAGGGATTTGGAGTTTCAAGTCGATGATTGGGTGTTCTTGAGGGTATCTCCTATTATGACAACCCGGCCCGTCGTCACGGTAATTACCGCCCCGTTATGTTGTAGTTACATAATTCATGCTTTTATATCAGTGTTAGAGTCTATCGGGGAAGTTAGGAGTGAATTGAATTGAAAATGAGGCATATAGCCTTTTTGAAGGAAACTTGAATAAGGAAAGTCAAACCGGAGTTGACTAGTTAGTTAGAGAGCTCGGAATCGAATTCTGATGATTTGTTTAGTTGCGGGAGGTGAATTGTGACTTAGGGGAGTGATCAGAATTGAAATTGGAGGCCCGGTGTAGAAATAGGCTTGAATTGGCTAAGGTTGAATTTTGGCAAAATCCGAACGGTAGGTGAGATTTTGATCCGGGGGTTGGAATGGAATTCCGACAGTTGCAGTAGCTACGTTAGGTGATTTTGGATGTGGCTGCAAAATTTCAGGTCATTCGGACGTCGTTTAGTCGGGTTTTTGATTGATTGTGTAATTCGGAATGTTTTAAGGAATTTAGGCTTGAATTCGATGTGAACTATGGGTTTTGATGTTATTAGACGTGTTTTGAGGATTGGAACAAGTTCGAATAAGGTATTAAGATGTGTTGGTGTGTTTGGATGAGGTCCCGGGGGCCTCGGGGTGTTTTCGGATGGCTAAACGGGAGGAAATTGGAGTTTGGGAGCTGCTGTCATGAATTGCAGCAGCATTTTCGCTCCTGCGGATTGGGAACCGCAGGAGCGGGACCGCAGAAGCGGAGAATTCATCGCAGAAGCGAAAATGGGTTTGGCGAGGAGGTTCCGCAGAAGCGGACGTCAGTCGCAGAAGCGGACTCGCTTCTGCAAGTCATGGGTCGCAGAAGCGGAAGGCGGGCAGTTGGGGGAGATCGGGGGAGATCGCGGGAGCGGAGGGGTATCCGCAGAAGCGGTCGCGCAGGTGCGAGGCCCAGCCGCAGAAGCGGAACTGGGCGATTTGGTGGAATCTCGCAGAAGCGACCATTTGGTCGCAGAGGCGGCCTCGCAGAGGCGGATTTTGGTCCGCAGAAGCGGAAATCGCGCCTGTGTTAAAAATAACGGAAGGGTTAAAATTTCATAAGTTGCAAAACATTTGGGGCTCGGTTCTTGAAGGCGAATTGGGCGATTTTGGCGAGTTATTGCTGGGAGAACATCGGGTTATCATCGGAGGTGAGTTTTATGGTTCCTTTACGCGTTTTTATCATGAAATCCTCCTTTAATTCATGAAAATTGGATCAAACTGTGGGGAAATTTAGCCTAAGCCAGGGTTTTGGTAAATTGCCAATTTGAGTGGGCAAATGGAGTCCGAATTTGGTAAATTTGATATGCCTAGACTCGTATTGAGATGAGGGTTCCGAATATGTAACTTTTATAATTTTTCGAGAAGCGCACCAAAAGTCGGGTTTTGACAACTTGCGAGTTTTGATATAATTTTGGTTATTTCGAATGAATTGCGTGAAATTAGCATATATTGATGCATTCTCTATGATTTTGAGCAGATTTGGCATCCGAGGAGATTGATTTGCCAGGCAAGCGCAAGGCGGGTTGAAGCTTCTACCTGTTCGAGGTGAGTGGTAGTAGTAAACAATGTACTGAAGGTTTGAAACCCCGTACTAGCACTTCACAGTGCTATATTGAGATGAGACACGTGTTCTATGACGGGCGTGGTGACATTGTGATTGGGGGTTCGGACTTAGTCCTTCCCGGCTAATAGAATACTGTGTTGTATGACTGTTACTGAGACTATAACTATACAATTGGACTAATAGCCATGTTTGGGGCCTTGTGCCGATCTGTATAGCATTAGGGAACCTATAGAGCTTGGTGACCCTTATATCATGTTGAAAACATACACTCAGCTGTAGCTCTAGCTGTATAGCATAATATGAGCCCGTACTAGATGTGTACATTGAGAGAGATTATCTAGGGTGGAATTCCCTGTTCTAGCTGAGTGGGCCTGAATGGCCAAGTTTATACCGATTGAGATGAGATAGGGTCGAGGACCCACTATGAGATGTTATATTGGGCATGAAAGGCCAAGTCTATATTAACTGAGACAGGGTCAAGGACCCATTGTGATATATTATATTGGGCCTGAGAGGCCAAGTACATACTGACTGGGATAGGGTCGAGGACCCATTATGAGGTATTATGTATATAGATACCTATATTGGATCGGACTGCACGCCGCAGTAATGTACATGTAATATACATGTAATATACATGTAATATACATGTAATATATATGTGGGACGGACTGCACGCCGCAGTATTATTGCGCTTGGGCTGTAGGAGCCCCTTCGGAGTCTGAGTCTGCACACATTCTCAGTGAGCACTGGTGTATATTATGGGATCGGGCTGCGCGCCGCAGCAGTATAAATATATATACATATAAATATTGGATCGGACTGCACGCCGCAGTAATACATGTGTGGATCGGGCTGCACGCCGCGGTATAATAGTGCTTGGGCCTAGGGAGCCCCTCCGAAGTCTGTATACACCCCCAGTGAGCGCCGTCGACGTTAAATGGAGCGGGCTGCGCGCCGCAGCGGTATATGTATGGGAGCGGGCTGCACGCCGCAGCATTATACTTAATCATATCCTATTATCTACTTAAATACTTATACATTATAGACATAGGTATGTGTCTTTATATGTTGAGATGGCCGTACACCGTAGGGGTACGAGTGAGGGTTGGATCGGTGTAGAATCTTGTAGAGATAAACGTGGATTGGAGATTTGAGTATTACTATAGTGATGACGTACCTGTGAGCGTTGCCTTAGAACTGCTAAGTGATAGCACAGGAGTTCTTACCTTCAGTTATTATTTATTATTGTTACTCACTGAGTTGAAATATACTCACCCCACTCCCCTGCACTTTCTGTGCAGATCCACAGGTGCCCGAGAGCAGTTGAGACATTGCAGTTGCCGATCCTTGTCTACTTTTGCGGAGATTACGAGGTAGCTGCCAGCGTCCGCAGAGCTTGTTTTCTCCTTCTTTATCGTCTTGTTGATTTCCTATTTGCCTAGACTTGATTGTATTAGGATGCTATTCTGTAGAGGCTCAGTCTCGTGACACCACGATATGGTTGGGACCGTATTTTGTATGTTTTACGTTTCGGTTATCACCTGATATGATTAATTATTGTTTAAGTTTAATTTGATTAATAATTGGCTGGTTTAAGGGATAATATGGTCGGGCTTGCCTAGCATTGTGTTGGGCGCCATCACGACCAGGGTTTGGGTCGTGACAAGTTGGTATCAGAGCCTAGGTTAATAGGTCTCGCGAGTCATGAGCCGGTTGGTAGAGTCTCGTGGATCGGTGCGGGGACGCCTGTACTTATCCTCGGGAGGCCTGCAAACCTTTTTAGGAAAAGTTTCAATTCTTGGAATTCTTGTCGTGCGATTACTTTTGACTTGAACTGAACTTTGACATTCTATTCTCTCGCAGATGGCGAGAACTCGATCATCCGGACGTGGAGGACGACCACCACTACCACTTGCTAGAGGCCGTGGATGCGGTCGTGGTCGTGGAGGAGTTAGGGCAGCTGAGGCAGTGCCAGCTGACCCACAGCCCCCAGTTGCAGAGGTGCCAGCAGCACCAGATCAGGCACCAGCTGTGCCCATTGTTATTCCGGGTCTACAGGAGACCCTGGCTCAGATACTAGCAGTCTGCACTGGCCTAGCACAGGCGGTTTCAGTTACTACTGCAGCGGCTGCATCGGGGATCGGGGGTGGTCATCGGACCCCCGCGATACGCACTCCGGATCCGGCGGTGCGAGGCTTACGGACACCAGAGGCTCCTCCAGTTCAGCATGTGGTACCGGTTCAGCCAGCAGATCAGATTCAGAGGGACAGGGTCCCAGCTATAACAGACGATGAGCAGCGTCGTCTCGAGAGGTTCACCAGGTTATCTCCTCCAGTGTTCACTGGTGCTCCGGGCGAGGACGCCCAAGGTTTTCTGGATAAGTGCCATCGGATGCTTCGTACGGCAGGGATATAGGAGTCTAGTGGGGTATCTTTTACTACCTTTCAGTTTCAGGGACCAGCCTTCGCTTGGTGGGAGGCTTATGAGCGCCGCAGGCTAGCCGGAGCAGCACCACTATCATGGCCGGAGTTCTCCACTATGTTCTTGGAGAAATGGGTGCCTCGATCTCGGAGAGAGGAGATGCGTAGGCAGTTTGAGGGTCTCCGTCAGGGGGACATGTCAGTGTCAGAGTATGAGATCAGGTTTACAGAGTTGTCCGGATATGCACCGTGGTTGGTTCATTCCGACAGAGAGAGGATTGGGCGCTTCGTGGACGGCCTCATTTATCCCATTCGTATTCTGATGACTCGGGAGAGGGTTTTGAGTCATACATTTGAGGATGTTGTGGATATTGCTCGCGACATTGAGACAGATCGTCGCAGGGAGCGGGATGAGAGGGAGGCCAAGAGGCCTCGAGGAGCAGCTAGTTCCAGTGGCACTCAGACCAGAGGCCAGAGTCAGCAGAGCCGAGGTCGCTCTTTCAGGTCTTCGCAGTCGGGTCGCTCAGATCGTCGTAGATGGTCTCCTAGACGGGGTTATCAGGGTTCGCACCAGAGCCAGCCATCTCTCAGTGCCATGCCAGCTCAAAGTTCTTCACAGGCCCTATCTGCTCAGGGTTCATCTCGGCCTAGTTCATCGGTTGGCCACTCCAGCGCTAGAGGTCATTATCAGTCTCAGTCCCCAGCACCGGGGAGTTGCTATGAGTGCGGAGAGTTTGGGCACCACCGTAGAGAGTGTCCCCATCTTGTTTCCAGATCTTATCAGCAGAGGGGGCAGCCCTCGTTATCTGGTCCTTCTACTTCAGCACCCGCCCTACCAGCTAGTGGTGAGGGTCAGACAGCTAGGGGTCGCTCTCAAGGGGGAGGCCGATCAGGCGGACAGGCTAGATGCTATGCTTTTCAGGGCCGATCCGAGGACGTTGCTTCGGATGCTATCATTACAGGTATTATTTCAGTCTGCCACAGAGATGCCTCAGTATTGTTTGATCCCGGTTCTACTTATTCTTATGTGTCTACATATTTTGCTCCTCATTTGGGCACGACCCGAGGGAGTCTTGAGCTGCCAATGCACGTATCTACCCCGGTAGGGGATACTATTGTTGTGGACCACGTATACCGGTCCTGTCTGGTCACTATTGGAGGTCTGGAGACCCGAGTAGACCTGTTGCTTCTCAGCATGATTGATTTTGATGTTATATTGGGCATGGATTGGCTATCTCCATGTCATGCTATTATGGACTGTCATGCTAAGATAATCACCTTGGCTATGCCGGGCATTCAGAGGATCGAGTGGCAAGGCACGACTGAGTATGTACCTAGCAGGGTAATATCTTTCCTTGAGGCCCAACGAATGGTTGGGAAGGGATGTCTCTCTTATTTAGCATTTGTGCGGGAGGTCGAGGCCCAGACTCCCAGTATTGATTCTGTTCCCATTGTGCGAGACTTTCCTGATGTGTTTCCCTCAGACCTGCCGGGCATGCCGCCCGACAGGGATATTTATTTTGGTATCGATTTGGTGCCAGGCACTCAGCCTATTTCTATTCCTCCATATCGGATGGCACCAGCTGAGTTGAAGGAATTGAAGGAGCAGCTCCAGGAACTCCTAGATAAGGGGTTCATTCGGCCGAGTGTGTCGCCGTGGGGTGCACCGGTCCTGTTTGTTAAGAAGAAGGACGGATCCATGAGGATGTGTATTGACTACGGGCAGCTAAACAAAGTAACAGTAAAGAATAAGTATCCTCTGCCTCGTATTGATGATTTATTTGATCAGCTCCAGGGAGCTAGGGTGTTCTCGAAGATTGATCTTCGTTCGGGCTACCATCAACTGAAGATTAGAGAGTCCGACATTATGAAGACTGCATTCAGGACCAGATATGGTCACTATGACTTCCTTGTGATGTCTTTTGGGCTGATCAACGCCCCAGCAACATTTATGCATCTGATGAACAGTGTATTCAGGCCGTATCTTGATTCATTTGTGATCGTATTCATTGATGACATACTAGTCTAGTCTCGTAGCCAGGAGGAGCATGCTCGACACTTGAGTATTGTGTTGCAGAGGTTGAGAGAGGAGACGTTGTATGCCAAGTTCTCCAAATGTGAGTTCTAGCTTGAGTCCGTGGCATTCTTAGGGCACGTGGTGTCCTGTGATGGTATTCGGGTAGATCCGAGGAAGGTCGAGGCAGTGCAGAGTTGGCCCAGACCGACCTCAGTTACTGAGATCCGTAGCTTTCTGGGATTGGCAGGGTATTATCGCCGATTCGTTCAGGGGTTCTCTTCTATTGCTTCACCCTTGACTAGATTGACTCAAAAAGGTGTTCCTTTCTTATGGTCCGAGGAGTGCGAGGAGAGCTTTCAGAAGCTCAAGACAGCACTGACCACAGCACCAGTCTTGATTCTACCGACAGCTTTAGATTCTTATACTGTATATTGTGATGCCTCGGGAGTTGGCATTGGTTGTGTGTTGATGCAAGAGAGCAGGGTTATTGCTTATGCTTCTCGTCAGTTGAAGCCCCTCGAGAAGAACTACCATGTTCATGATTTGGAGCTAGCAGCCATAGTTCATGCTTTGAAGATTTGGAGGCATTACCTGTATGGTGTCTCCTGTAAGGTGTTCACGGATCATCGCAGCCTTCAGCACTTATTCAGACAGAAGAACCTTAATTTGAGACAACGGAGGTGGTTGGAGTTGCTTAAGGACTATGATATCACTATTTTGTATCATCCGGGGAAGGCCAATGTGGTGGCCGATGCCTTGAGTCGGAAGGCAGTTAGCATGGGCAGCCTAGCTTTCATCCCAGTTGGGGAGAGGCCATTTGCTTATGATGTTCAGGCCCTAGCCAATCGGCTAGTGAGATTAGATATTTCGGAGCCGAGTCGGGTGTTGGCTTGTGTTGTTTCTCGATATTCCTTATATGATCGCATCAGGGAGCGACAGTATGATGACCCACATTTGCTTGTCCTTAAGGACAGAGTGCAGCATAATGATGCTAGAGATGTGACTATCGACAGTGATGGTGTTCTGAGGATGCGGGGTCGTATATGCGTGCCCAATGTTGATGGTTTGCGTGAGTTGGTACTTGAGGAGGCACACAGTTCGCGATACTCTATTCACCCAGGTGCCGCAAAGATGTACCAAGACTTGAGACAACACTACCGGTGGAGGAGAATGAAGATGGATATTGTTAGGCATGTAGCTAAGTGCCTCAATTGCCAGCAGGTCAACTATGAGCATCAGAGACCGGGCGGTGTTCTTCGGCGTATGGTTATTCCCGAGTGGAAATGGGAGAGGATCACCATGGATTTTGTTACTGGGCTTCCTCGGACAGCGAGGAAGTTTGATTCTGTATGGGTGATTGTTGATCGGCTCACTAAGTCCGCACATTTCATCCCAGTTAGTACTACTTACTCATCGGAGCGGTTGGCAGTGATCTTTATTCGGGAGATTGTCAGGTTGCATGGGGTCCCAGTGTCTGTTATATCTGATAGAGGCACTCAGTTCACTTCTCAGTTTTGGAGAACATTTCAGCGAGAGATGGGTACGCGGGTTGAGTTGAGCACCGCATTTCTCCCCCAGACAGACGGACAGTCTGAGCGCACTATTCAAATCCTGGAGGATATATTGCGGGCATGTGTGATTGACTTTGGTGGTTCATGGGATGAGTTTTTGCCACTTGCCTGAGTTTGCCTACAACAACAGCTACCAGTCGAGTATTCAGATGGCCCCGTACGAGGCATTGTATGGCGGACGGTGTAGATCTCCCGTGGGATGGTTTGAGCCTGGTGAGGTTAGATTGATAGGGACTGAGTTAGTTCAGGATGCTCTAGATAGAGCAAAGTTGATCCAGGAGAGGCTTCGCACAGCATAGTCTCGCTAGAAGAGTTATGCAGACCGTAGGGTTCGAGAGCTGTCTTTCATGGTTGGTGATAGAGTATTGCTGAAGGTTTCACCCATGAAGGGTGTCATGAGGTTCGGGAGGAAAGGGAAGTTGAGTCCCAGGTACATTGGTCCCTTTGCGATACTCAGGAGAGTTGGAGAGGTGGCATATGAGTTAGCCTTGCCACCCAGCTTATCCAGCGTTCATCCAGTATTCCATGTGTCTATACTCCGAAAGTACATCGGGGATCCGTCTCATATATTAGACTTCAGTACCATTCAGCTTGATGGTGATCTATCCTATGATGTGGAGCCTATTGCTATTTTGGGTCGCCAAGTAAGGAAGTTGAGGTCGAAGGAGATTGCATCGGTTAAGGTTCAGTGGAGAGGTCGACCCGTGGAGGAGGCTACTTGGGAGGTTGAGCAGGAGATGCGGAGCAGATGCCCTCAGCTATTTGAGACTTCAGGTATGTTTCTCGACCCGCTCGAGGACGAGCGTTTGCTTAAGAGGGGAAGAATGTGACGACCCTGCCCGTCGTTATGGTAATTACCACCCCGTTATGTTGTAATTACATAATTCATGCTTTTATATCAGTGTTAGAGTCTATCGGGGAAGTTTGGAGTGAATTGAATTGAAAATGAGGCATATAGCCTTTTGAAGGAAACTTGAATAAGGAAAGTCAACCCGGAGTTGACTAGTTAGTTAGAGAGCTCAGAATCGAATTCTGATGATTCGGTTAGTTCCGGGAGGTGAATTGTGACTTAGGGGAGCGATCGGAATTGAAATTAGAGTCCCGGTGTAGAAATAGGCTTGAATTGGCTAAGGTTGAATTTTGGCGAAATCCGAACGGTAGGTGAGATTTTGATCCGGGGTCGGAATGGAATTCCGACAGTTGCAGTAGCTTCGTTAGGTGATTTTGGATGTGCCTGCAAAATTTCAGGTCATTCGGACGTTGTTTAGTCTGGTTTTTGATTGATTGTGTAATTAGGAATGTTTTAAGGAATTTAGGCTTGAATTCGATGTGAATTATGGGTTTTGATGTTATTATACGTGTTTTGAGGATTGGAACAAGTTCTAATAAGGTATTAAGATGTGTTGGTGTGTTTGAATGAGGTCCTGGGGGCCTCGGGGTGTTTTCGGATGGCTAAACGGGAGGAAATTGGAGTTTGGGAGCTGCTGTCATGAATTGCAGCAGCATTTTCGCTCCTGCGGATTGGGAACCGCAGGAGCGGGACCGCAGAAGCGGAGATTTCATCGCAGAAGCAAAAATGGGTTTGGCGAGGAGGTTCCGCAGGAGCGGACGTCAGTCGCAGAAGCGGACTCGCTTCTGCGAGTCATGGGTCGCAGAAGCGGAAGGCGGGCAGCTGGGGGAGATCGCGGAAGCGGAGGGGTATCCGCAGAAGCGGTCGCGCAGGTGCGAGGCCCAGCCGCAGACGCGGAACCGGGCGATTTGGTGGAATCCCGCAGAAGCGACCATTTGGTCGCAGGGGCGGCCTCGCAGAGGCGGATTTTTGTCCGCAGAAGCGGAAATCGGGCCTGTGTTAAAAATAACAGAAGGGTTAAAATTTCATAAGTTGCAAAATATTTGGGGCTCGGTTCATGAAGGCGAATTGGGCGATTTGGGCGAGTTATTGCTGGGAGAACATCGGGTTATCATCGGAGGTGAGTTTTATGGTTCCTTTACGCGTTTTTATCATGAAATCCTCCTTTAATTCACGAAAATTGGATCAAACTGTAGGAAAATTTAGCCTAAGCCGGGGTTTTGGTAAATTGCCGATTTGAGTGGGCAAATGGAGTCCGAATTTGGTAAATTTGATATGCCTAGACTCATATTGAGACGAGGGTTCCGAATATGTAACTTTTATAATTTTTCGAGAAGCGCACCAAAAGTCGGGTTTTGACAACTTGCGGGTTTTGATATAATTTGGGTTATTTCGAATGAATTGCGTGAAATTAGCATATATTGATGCATTCTCTATGATTTTGAGCAGATTTGGCATCCGAGGAGATTGATTTGCGAGGCAAGCGCAAGGTGGATTGAAGCTTCTACCGGTTCGAGGTGAGTGGTAGTAGTAAACAATGTACTGAGGGTTTGAAACCCCGTACTAGCACTTCACAGTGCTATATTGAGATGAGACACGCGTTCTATGACGGGCGTGGTGACATTGTGATTGGGGGTTCGGACTTAGGCCCCGTTTGGATTGGCTTAAAAAAAGTAGCTTTTAAGCATGGTGCTTAAAAGCATTTTTTAAGTGCTGGAGCTTGTTTTATAAATAAGTAGTTACGTGTTTGGATAAAAGTGCTTAAGCTGAAAAAAAGTTATTGAAGTGTTTGGTAAATAAATGCTGGAAAGCACTTTTTCTGTTAAAATGACTGAAATATCCTTAAAGCTGTTAACATTGAAGTATGTTATTTTTGGAGAATTTCCTTCAAAAAATTGGAAAAAAGTATTTATGCTTAGATGGGTTTTCATTTGAAGTTACTATATTTATTTAGTGCTATATATTTGTTTCAACTTTTACGAATTTTTTGTATTTTAGTGTTTGTACAAGACAAACAATTATAACATTGTTTATTTGAAAATATTAAAAAACACTCAAAACACAAAGAATTTTAAGGCAATTATTATTACTCCTAAATATACTATCGGAGTAAAATAAAAATGCGATTATGATTATTATGTGAGAAGGAATCATGAAATAAAATCAAGGCACAAAAATAAAAAAAATAGGAAAAGACAACAAAAAGATATGCCATAGAAATGGCATTAGAAATGGTTGACAAAAATGGGAACAGGAGGAAGAAGTAAAAGAACGTTTGTGCTTTTAGTTTTGAAGGGATATTTGGGAAAATAAAAGATTATTAGGGATAAAAGAGTAAATTAAAATGGTCAAACCCAACCAGCTTTTAAGCTATAAAAAATAAGTTGGGATTCATAACTTGTTGCTTTTAGCTTGTTTGGGCTTAAAGTCAGTTGGCTTAAAAGCTATTTTTAAAGTTACCAAACACTCCAACTAGCTAAAAAGTGCTTTTAAGCTGGTTTGACCAGCTTTTAAGCCAATCCAAACACCCTCTTAGTCCTTCCCGGCTAATAGAATACTGTGTTGTATGACTGTTACTGAGACTATAACTGTACAATTGGACTAATGGCCATGTTTGGGGCCTTGTGCCGATCTGTAGAGCATTAGGGAACCTATAGAGCTAGGTGACCCTTATATCATGTTGAAAACATACACTCAGCTGTAGCTCTAGCTGTATAGCATAATATGAGCCCGTACTAGAGGTGTATATTGAGAGAGATTATCTAAGGTGGAATTCCCTGTTCTAGCTGAGTGGGCCTGAAGGGCCAAGTCTATACCGATTTAGATGAGATAGGGTCAAGGACCCACTATGAGATGTTATATTGGGCCTGAAAGGCCAAGTCTATATTGACTGAGGGAGGGTCAAGGACCCACTGTGATATATATTATATTGGGCTTGAGAGGCCAAGTACATACTGACTGGGATAGGGTCGAGGACCCATTATGAGGTATTATATACATATACCTACATTCGATCGGGTTGCACGCCGCAGCAGTATATATATTGGATCGGACTGCACGCCGCAATAATATACATGTAATATACATGTGGGACGGACTGCACGCCGCAGTATTATTGCGCTTGGGCTGTAGGAGCCCCTTCGGAGTCTGAGTCTGCACACATTCTCAGTGAGCACTGGTGTATATTATGGGACCGGGCTGCGCGCCGCAGCAGTATAAATATATATACATATAAATATTGGATCGGACTGCACGCCGCGGTAATACATGTGTGGATCGGGCTGCACGCCGCAGTATAATAGTGCTTGGGCCTAGGGAGCCCCTCCAAAGTCTGTATATATCCCCAGTGAGCGCCGTCGACGTTAAATGCAGCGGGCTACGCACCGCAGCGGTATATGTACTGGAGCGGGCTGCACGCCGCAACATTATACTTAATCATATCCTATTATCTACTTAAATACTTATACATTATAGACATAGGTATGTGTCTTTATATGTTGAGATGGCCGTACACCGTAGGGGTACGAGTGAGGGTTGGATCGGTGTAGAATCTTGTAGAGATAAACGTGGATTGGAGATTTGAGTATTTCTATAGTGATGACGTACCTGTGAGGGTTGCCTTAGAACTGCTAAGTGATAGCACAAGAGTTCTTACCTTCAGTTATTATTTATTATTGTTACTCACTGAGTTGAAATATACTCACCCCACTCCCCTGCACTTTCTGTGCAGATCCACAGGTGCCCGAGAGCAGTTGAGACATTGTAGCTGCTGATCCTTGTCTACTTTTGCGGAGATTACGAGGTAGCTGTCAGCATCCGCAGAGCTTGTTTTCTCCTTCTTTATCGTCTTGTTGATTTCCTATTTGCCTAGACTTGATTGTATTAGGATGCTATTCTGTAGAGGCTCAGTCTCGTGACACCACGATATGGTTGGGACCGTATTTTGTATGTTTTACGTTTCGATTATCACCTGATATGATCATTTACTATTTAAGTTTAATTTGATTAATAACTGGCTGGTTTAAGGGATAATATGGTCGGGCTTGCCTAGCATTGTGTTGGGCGCCATCACGACCAGGGTTTGGGTCGTGACACCTATGAAGGGAGTCATGCGATTCAGAAAGAAAGGGAAATTGAGCTTAGGTATGTCGGGCCATATCGGATCGTTCAAAGGATTGGTCAAGTTCTTTATAGGCTAGAGTTGCCTCCTCAGATGTCATTAGTGCACCCCGGTATTCCACGTGTCCATGTTGAAGAAAGTGATCGGAGATCCATCCACCATCATGCCAGTCGAAGCTATGGAGGTTAATGAAGATTTGTCATATGAAGTAGTTCCAGTTGCCATTCTTGATAGGCAAGTCCGTAAGTTGAGAAATAAGGAAGTTGTCTCTGTTAAAGTATTGTGGCGAAGTCAACAAGTTGAGGAGGCCACATGGGAAGCGCAGAAAAAGAGATGAAGGAAAAGTACCCCCATTTGTTTGATCAAGCCTAGAAGAAATTAGGTGACCCTTCTACTCCTAGTAATTGCCATCTTGTCCAAGATGTTTCCCTCTTAGTATTAGTAAAGTCTCCTTCGTTTTATAATGAGATAAATGTGTTGTTGCCTTGGGTCACTTGAACCTTTCTTGATAAATGAAAGCTTTATAAAAGATTCATGTGTTAAATAAACAACTAATAGTAAGTGTAGATTGGTAATGGTTTGTTTGTATGTACATAGTGTATTAAGATGGTTAAATAAGGTAAGAACTCATTGAAGTGACAAGTTTTTGTGCAACTGTAACAATGTGATAGAATATGTGCATTTGTTAAGGTAAGAAAGTGTATACCAGTTGTGGAAAGTGTTGTATTTGTGTATTGTTGTTTGGTAATGTGTTTCGGGGGCCCTCTGACAGGTGGATATGTCCATAATACAAAGGAAACTCTGGCGAAATTTTTCTAAAATATAAGAGTTAGTTAAAATTTTGATAGTTTGCATATTATGTCTTTCAAAACCAACTCATTTTTTTTAAATCCTCATTCGAGGACGAATGATCTTAAGGGGGGGAGGATGTAAGGCCCCGTAAATTTTTGTGCATGAAACCTAGTAGCTATAGTATCATGGTCCGAATAAATGCTAGGAATGCATAGAATTCTTCGCGGTGAGCAATCTCGCCGCGGTTCAGACCCTTGGTAGTGATTTAAGTTTCAAAAATGTAGAGAATCAATTTTTCCAAAAAAGTGTCAATTTTGCGGTCATGAATGCGACCGCAGATCTGCTATGCGGACCGCTTTCTTGCCGCAGAGCTTACCAGAAGGTTTCCCAAAATCATGTTGAAAATGCGGTCGATATGCGATCGCATAATGAATCTGCGGTGCACTTTGCGACCGTAGATCAAGAATGCGGACCGCATTTTGGTCGCATTCCTTAACAGAACTTGTGTAAATTTTGAGGTCATTCCACGGTCACTATGCGGACCGCATGTTGATTCTGCGATCGCAGATGCGACCGCAAAATTGACCCGGCCTAGGAATTTTATAAAATTCGACCCGACCTCTTCTTTAATATAACACCTTTCTCCTTCATTTTATCATATCATCTTACCAAAATTAGAGAGAGAAGTCTTCCATATTCAAAGATTTGTTCCAACCACTTAGTTCAAAGGATCCTAGGGCAAGGATTCAACTTTTCCAAATCATTTCAAGGTAAAAACCCTAGCTATTTTCTCTAATTTTCAGTTTTAAATTGGGTAAAGAGAGGTTTGCATATAATAGCTTTTGAAAATGGAATTTTACACTCATGCATGATTATTGAACTTGATTTTTTAGTAAAAGAAGTGAGTAGAAGTAAGAGTCTTCAAGAACAAGGTTGGCAAGAGTAGGATATCTTGGGTAAGCATAAAGTAGGAAGTTAAAGGAAGAAAACTCGGTACCAGGTATGTATGGCTAATTTTGATTCTTGTAAAATCGCCTATATGTGTGAAATTTGTTTGGTTCGTGTTAAATTGCTAAATTGTGTGAAACTCTTGATGTTGTTGTTGGATATTCAAAGTTGTTGAACTCTGAGTGATGTAAAATGAGAGTTGAATTTGGTAAAAGAATTGTGAATAATGGTTATGATGGCATATATGGTACCTTATGGAAAAGAAACAAAACACTTGAGGTGTGGTATGTTATTGAACATAACAGTATGAACATCCTCGATTTTGGAAACATTGTAACTTGGCTGTGATATTGACTTGAGAAGTAATTGAGAACATGAACCAATGTGTAAGTTGCTTATTTGAACTTGTTGTAATTGTGTGTAGTATCTTATCTGATGTTTGTGATTGTTGTGTTTGAAAACTGTACAGTGGGATCGGGTTGCGTGCTGCAACATGAGGAAATAAGGTGTGGGTTGGGGTGATAAGGGTGGCCGAGGTAATAAGGGTGGACGAGGTAATAAAGATGGAAAGCGATCGAAATTGCAAATGAAATGGAAACAAAAATTATTGATATGAAATTGTGAAAGGAGACAGCAGGAGAGTTTGCAACCTGGGGGGCACTGATTTCCCCAATGTTTGACTACTTGCAATTTATGTGGTTGATTGGTTGTTGTTCTATTTGATGACCTTGAACGTGCTTGTGTTGAGGCTTATCTGAAATGAGTAAATGGTGGGAATCACTGTTAGTTAGCTTAATTGATTTCTTGATGTAATCTATTGGCTGTCTTGTCATCGTGATCCTTGTTTAATGGCTTGAGTTTACTTGGGACAAAGTTTGTCCATACATACCAGTACAATTCAAGTGTACTGACGTCCCTTTTTGCCGGGGACGCTACATTCGTGTTATGATTGTAGGTGGATCGGTAGCAGGCACTTCAACTCATCGGCAGTAGTATCCTTCTCCTTCCACTGCCCGTTTTTGGTGAGCCCATTTCTTCCTCGTTGCCCTGTGTGGTTCATGCCACTTTTGTTTAGATTTCATTTTGGTTTTTAAGGTATAGCCGAAGCCTTATTACCGGCAAGTATTGTATTCCCCTTTTTTTGTATACTAGAGGCTCTGTAGACATGTAAACTGTGGGACTCCAGTCTTATGTATATATTATGTTATGTCGAGCGTTGTAAAAATTGCAAACTTGTTAATGAATCACTCGTATGGTTTTATTTGTTTATTGTGAAATTATTCATGGTTAGTAAGATATTTGGTTAATGAGAAACAATCAACATAGGGGTAACGCGTGGGAATGAAAGGCACCCAGGTCCGCTTGACTGGGGTTACCCGGTCAGGCGCCGGTCATGTCCCTCGATTTGGGATGTTAGTCTATGCCATTATTCATTATTAGGCCCGGACTTCAGACTGCCTAACAGTCCATAGTCAAATACAACTGGGCCTCTAGAGCCCAGCGTATATCTCTGTTCCTATTCGAAAGCGTGAGTGCCATATTAATCAGATCTGGGCCTGTATTTATGACTAGGTTAGATTATTTAAAGGGAAATTAAGGCAGGCTAACATTTGAATAACAACATTTTTGAACAAGTATTATTCAGCACTACCAATTAACTATTTCAAACAATGCCAAGTTACATTTTGACCATTACCGATTTCAGTATTATCAATTAACTAAGAATGTCAACACTAGTTTAACTTGGTGCTATTCAACTATTGAATTAACAAAATATTATTTTATGAATGACCTACTGGTTAAGACATTGTTTGCCGAATTATCTATCTATTCTAATTGAAAAAAAAACAACACTTCCATTTTTAACTACAGCATGCTCGGAATTACAACTATGTTTTAGATTACCATTTTATAAGGTTGAACACAAATTTATGGCTAGTCTAGCTATTGTAATGTTAAAACATTGTCATGATTTGAATCTTGACTATTTCATTTTTTCAAATTAAATGATTCTGTTTCAGAACTCGATTAACGAAATAGCTAAGTACTAATATTACCTGTCTAATTTCAGAACATATATAGATCTAAGTGTACTAACTGTGTTTTAGACGGTTTTAGTTTTAGATCTAGGTGATAATTATATCTAACCTCCTAGATACATTTACTATAGTATTATCTAGTACTACTTTAATCCAATTGAGTTCATATAGTCTATTACTTATTACAACCCATTCCTAAATGAATTACAAGAGATCTAAAATTGTAACTACAACTATAAAAAAAATAGAAATACAACTTCAGCAAAATTAATATATAATTTCATTCATTTTTCATGTTTCTATTACACCTTTAGAAGATAGTAGTGTAGCTGATCAAATGAAAAGGGAATTGATGAGTTCTAAGGGATGAAGGAGAAGAGAAATCAGCAATAACAGCAGCCAAATATCAACAACGAACATGAGCAATTAACACAGCAAGTTTACAAACTCAGTAGGCAACCATCAAATAACTCGAGCAAACAGAAATCCAAGCTAAGTCGCAGTGAACACAGCAGAGGAACAACCAGCAAAGATTCCAAAAATAGTACTCGAATTGTATGCTATGTAGAACACTAGTAGAGTTCTAAAGATTAGAACTCTTAGATTGTGAACCCTCAAACTCTAAAATTCAGAACTTAGAACCAAAGATCAGACCTAATTTCGAACTTCTAAAGTTGGAACCCAAGAGTTGAACCCCAAAAATTCAGCCCTTTTTCAGGCTTGAAATAGCCTATTTATAGAACATATTTAGGGGGGATTTTGAATTAGTTATTAATATTTCCCTCCCTAACTCTTTCAATTAAATTAATTAAGTATAGTAGAAATTTAGAAAAATACACTTGAACCCCTGCTAAAAGGTTCTAGGCTATTCCTTATTACTCTATTGGACAGATTTTACCTAGTTGCCCTCACTTGATAAGGTTTATTACACATTTACCTTTTATTTATGCGTAGTCTACTCCTTATTGTTCATGTATTTTCAGGAAAACCAGGCATTAAAGTCGTTAATACTCTCATTAGCTCTATGTAATCTACAGAAATACCAATTCAACTACCCCTTTTACCCTTTGCATTTAATCATATTTATCCGACCTGTATTAGGTCTGCCAAGACTTGGGTAACTGAATATATTAAAAATATAACCCCCTAATACTCGTTTTAAAATTTTGCCAGTTTCAGACTATATAACCTTTTCAAAATTAACCACTATTACAAAGATAGCCACTAACTAAAGACTCATACTGTGTTGCAAACATAACCACAATAGACATTTACACATATAACCTAAAGGTGCATAAGCACTCAGAAGTTCAGAAGAAACCAACATACAAATCATATTGCAAATGTAGCCATATTTATGTAGTCATGCACAAATAGCCCTAATTACGACTAATCTTTTAAAATTAATTAGAACTCAGAGAGACAAATTCATAATGGTTGAATTCCAACTAATCAAAAACCCTAGTCGAGACAATATCTATTGCACAAATAACATCAAAATAACTAATAGCATATGATATACAGGTAGCTATATCAGAACTTAAGAATACTTAGTCGATTTCAGGCACACATGTAATAAACTCAGGTCTAACAAGTATGAACTTAGAAGAGCAAAGTATAGCACAGAGATGGATTCATTGCATTTAATCACTTTTAACATGCATAATGATTTTAATCAGATCCAGGTTTTAAACAGATAAGCACACAAAAGAGACACTGAACATAAGTAGGTTTTCCGAGTACTTAGCTTTACGGTTTCGTCTGTTTCTTTCTTTTTCCTTTTCTTTCTTTATTTTCTTCTTTCTTTCCTCTTTCTTTTATTTTCTGTCTTATTTCTTGATTTCTTCAGCGTTTTAGAGACTTGTGGTCTCTTTAAATGACAAATCTCCCAAACAGACTCTTGGAAGTCTGGTTTGTGTATGAGAGGGGTATTTAGAGACTCAAGGCAAGGTTTTGAAGGACTTTTATTTTTGGGTACTCACCGGAGTAGGGTTCCGGCGAGATATTTTGTAATATTTAAGGAGTTAGGGGAATATTCGAGGTATGGTACTATAGTAGGGTGATAGATCGTCTCAATACATATCTGGGGTGTTAAGGTGGAAGTCTGGTTTATACCTTGGTGGTCGCCGGCTAGGGTTCCGCCGATCGAAATTTCAAAAAGTTGAGACTAGTAGGTTTTTTTGGACGGGGTTAATGGAGTACTGGGTGTTAAAAGGTGGGGAGGGGTGTTTGGAGGCTAAGCATGAGCTGGAGAAGATGATAGAAGACTGACCACCGGCAGGGTTCCGGTGGTCTCTATGAGAGAAGGGGGAGAAGAAGACGGGTTTCATGGAGGCTAGGGTTTTGTGTTGTGAGGAGTGTATGTGTATAATTAAAAATGAATGGGGGGTTTGTGGATATATACTGAAATGGTATTATTGTTTCTCAACCGTTAGATTTAATTAAATGAACGGCCAAGATCAATTGGCATTCAAAATGTCACCGTTTGGTTTAATGAGGTCTTTCATTTGGTCATTTAGATTAGATTATCGAACGGCTACGATTTAACTACCTAAGCGACATCGTTTGGTTAAGTGAGGTAATGGTCTCATCTGTTAGATTAATGAGATGGACGGCCTAGATTATTTTCTTACACATTGTCATTATGTTCATAAAGCCACCGCCTTACTTGGTCTATTAGATTTAAATCATCGACGGCCTAGATTTAGTGATGTTATACGGCGTCGTTTGGCCTTGTATCTAGGCAGACCGGTTCAAATTGTTTGGGCCTGGTCTGTGTGTGTCAATTTAGGCTCAGTATATTATGTATTTGGCCCAATTTTAGTATTTTGAATTGTATTTTTGTATTCTAGTTATTTTTAATTGTATTTATTTAATTTTCTGTATTTTCCTTTGTATTTTATACTTATTTTCCTTGTATTTATTTTATATTGATGTATTCTTCTTTAGTTTCCAATTTTTTATATTTTTTCCTTGATTTTCTGATTTCCTATTATTTACCCTGTATTTTTGATGTTTTTCATTTGATTTCGTTTTTTATTTTCATTTCCAATTCCCTTCATTTTTATTTTTAACAATTAAAACAAACACTGTCATTTTCTATACACTAATCAAACTAATTGCAATGAAAAATCTTTTTTTATATTTTATTTTGGAACTAATTGCTTGGGGCAAAAATCATGTGCTCACAAATATTATTAATCCCAGAAAGGCTACCAGAAAGGCAAAACGCCTATGTTCCTCCCATTTAGCCCGGTTTTCTTTGCTGCAGAGTTTTTTTGTTAGAATATTAAATCCTCCAATGTGGCCATATCTTCGGTATATAAAGTTCATAGTGCAAAACCCGTGGACCAAATCTTTATTGTGAACATTTCAGGCTATTTTCAAAGAGTCGAGGAATTTGTGTACAGTGATGGCTCTAGGAGCGACCGAATATTTGTCTTTTAAGGGGACTTCATCCTTTCCGATGTAGTTAGCAATCTCTTCTAGTGTTGGAATGAGCTCAAAGTCTGAAAAGAGGAGCACATTGTGTGCGGGATCCCAGCAAGCAACTAAGGCTTGAATAATGTCGCCTCGAGGTATGATATCAAGCAACCCGGTAAGCCCTTTCAAATATTTTTTGACCTCATACTGCCCATCTTGACCCAAGTCATTCCACCATAATCGTAACTCCAAAGGGATCTTATTCATTAGTGAAAAAGGTTCGTTTTGCATTGTTCTCATCCTGCACATTTATTAAAGGTGATTTAAACTCATATTATTTGACTAAAAAAAATATTTTTCAAAGAAAATTTTCATTATTTTTTCTTCAAAAGAATCCCTATTTGAGAATTCAGCCTCTCAATACCTCATCCAAAGATTTCAAAGCTATATTTATTATTTAAAGTAAACGACTTGAAAAGTGGCCATTCTTGCGCAAACAACCTTCCGGCGCCCTTTCGGAACATTCGGCTATTTTCAAAAATGAAATCACTTTGATTTATTTAACAATTCTTTTTGGTTATTTTTGAAAAGGGGTAGTTGGACCCGTCAAGGGTTGCCTACGTATCTCACCTAGTGGTGAGAATCAAACCAGTGTAGTTCGGTCAAATTATTTTTAGACAGACTATATTAACCTGACTATTTTCATATCTTTCTCAAAATTTTGGCAGCGTTTCATCGGTATTTAAACATCCCTATTCTAGAAATTGCTATTTTCTCTCTCGTTTTTTTCTAGGTATTTAGCTGGTCAGCATAATGGTCCAGGACAAATAAATGCAACACATAATCATGCTCGGTCTTTGATATCGGGGTACCTGTCCATGACGGACCCAACCCCTATTTTGAGTCCCCTAAGTCAGATATGATGAAAATAATCGTCCTAATTATAGGCTCAATATCCTGATTTATAGTGGTACTAGACAGTGTACCCGAGCAGACAACTCGGATCGAGGAGGGGGCTACATACCGGGGACCCACGGGATCGTCCGGCTTTATAACTTTTCAGGCCCCTGTTTCTTATTTGGGTATTGACACTAACAGAAAGGGTAGTCTCAACCAGTAAGCACATCCCCGGGGGTCGAAGAGAATGGTTTTTGGCACAATTTTATATACAATTCACGTAATATCAAAGCGGTAAACATGTAGCACATTAATCAAAGCATATAAAGAAATCAGATATAAACATAAATAATAATTTAACTGAGATCGAATTCTTAAACCCTGAACCGAAGTTTTGGGTTTCTTATCCCTAGCGGAGTCCCCAGAGCTGTCACACCTCCTTTTCACGTTCAATTCTCATATATGCTTTCGCACAATGCCATTTTTTGGATTTACTACACCCCCGGGAAAGGGATATAATAACCAAAGGGAAGGAGTTATTCCACTTAAAGGACAGTCGGAATGGGATTTATTTATTAATTGTCAGAGTCGCCACTTGGGAAAATAATGGTGTCCCAAGTCACTGGTTTAATCCCGAACTGAGGAAATTATGACTTTGTTATAGTCCACGAATCAGAAATCCAAATAAGAAATTTTGTTAACCCGGGAGAAGGTGTTAGGCACTCCTAGATTCCATGGTTCTAGCACGGTCGCTCAACTGTTGTCTTTTTTTATCTGATTTTTCATATGCCTCATTTTTTCATGCTTTATTAGTGTTCCTCTCTGTTATTTCATAAAGAATTACGACATCGTGAAAACGCATTCCGAGTCACACCGTACCAGTACGCCTGTGACTTTAGTGCATTTCAACTTCGCCGAGATTTGGATTTGGGTGACAAAAATCTGCACCCGTATTAGGAATGTATATTTATTACAAATCATTCTTATATTACCTATGTCTTGTTAATTTTGGAAAGACCGAGAAATTCGCTAAATGGTCCTTCCGGGTTTAGGATTTTGTATTAAATCTTATTTGAGGGCCCTACAATTAAGTATTTGTGGTTTGGTGAGGCTCATCTCCATTTTATTAAGGTCCAATCTTAAGTGTACTACATTTTCTATTTTTTGGTTTTTCATCCTAATGTAACTGTTTCAATTTTTGTTTTTTACAACAATGTGTGCAAGAGTCTAGGCCTTATTCATCGTTGGGCCTGGACTTTGGACTGGCTCACCAGTCTGCAGTCGAGTTTAGCTGGGTCACTAAGTCCCACCACATATCTCTTTCTCTATTCACGGGCTTAATTGCCATCTTATACTGATCAGGGCCTAAGTTCGCGGCTGGGCCCAGATCTTTCACATTCAGAGCCAAATAGGAAATAATTAACATTCTTAACAACACTTGATAAACGCAGCAATCTCAAATATAATTCGTATTTAATCACTGTTGACTTTGTGTTTACTAACTGATACAGTACAGTAATTTCGCTAATCAATTTGCAAAGTCTAATACCTAAATCACTATCATCATACTAATTGTTTGTATCATTTTACTCAGTAAAGAAGATAATCTTCTAATCTAGATAAGAAAATTCGAATTTCCATCAGATTATAGAACCACGAATCAAATTTTATAACTAAATAAATTTCGACACAGCATACATTTTGAAATTCTAAAGCTACTTATGCTTTTAGCATTGAACAATTCAAATTCAGAACTGGATTAATAGAACGTCTAGGCATTCATATTTCAAGTCAAATTTATAACTGTTTCAGGGTTAAGTGATTTAACTATGATTGTATTAGTTTTAAACTTAGATTTAAGTGATCGTTTTACCCAGTTTATTTAGCCTACTGTTTATGTTATCATTATTATTACTAAGTTTAATCTAATACTTATTACAACCAGTCCTAATAGAATTACAGAAATCTATAACTTCAACTACATAACAAAATTACAAGTACACAACTGATTAGATAAAACATGATAATAAGTTTATTTCTTCAACGGCCTCTCATATACAGCTCCAGGTCGTAGTAACGTGTACCTGATTCAAATACAAATTGATGAGTTCTACGCTTTGGAGAAGAAGGAAAATCAACAACAGCAATGATGATAAGCAACATCGAACAGGAAGCAATCAACACAACAAGTCTCAAAATCCAGCAGGTAAACAACAAATAACTCGAGTAAATTGTAAACCTCAACAAAGTTGACGCAAACTAGCAGAGAAACAACCAGCAGAGATTCCCAGAAATAATACTCGAACTATCAGCTAAGTAGAAGACCAGTAGGATTTTAGTATAGAAGTTTCAGAACATTAGTAATTCTGAATTTCTCCTAATCTTAAACACTCCAAATTTCCCAAAAATCTGAACTTTTATAATCTGAACACTCTCGAAAATTGAAACATTTAATTTCAGCCTAAGACAACCTATTTATAGAGTGAATTGGGAGGGAATTTTGAACTAATTATTCATATTGCCCGCCCCAACTGTTTTTCAATTATTTCAGTTATGTATAGGGCTTTTTTAACGAAAATGCACTTGAACCCCTGCTAGAAGGTTCTAGGTTATTCCTTATTGTTCTATTGGGAGGAATTGACTTAGTTATCCTCGCTTGCTAAGTTTTATCACATATCTACCGTTTAACTATGTGATAATAGGTTAATTTTACTATAATTATGCCCTAAATAATCACGCTTTGTTGTTGAATTGATATTGTTTATGCTGACAAAATGTTTTGATTAGTGTTTATTGGTGTGTTATAGGTACACATGAACCACTGGATGCTAAAGGAGCTATTTTGGAGTCACATGTTGATGAAAAGGCCAAGTGAAGAGTTGAAGTGAATTGAGCTTGAAAAATTGAAGAAGAAATCCGAAGTATTGTTCATCTGCGATTCACTCGCAACCGCGGATAAACCGTGAAAAAACAAGCTCTCTGAACTTTTCGAAAGAATCAGAAGATTGCTCTGTTCGCGGTTCGCCCGCGACTACGGACGAACCGCGGAAGGCGCCGCGAATATTTTCCTAGTCGTGTACAAATTCAGTATTTAAGCCCTAAAACCTCTATATAAACTCCTAGTTCGCCCAATAGAGGCAAGCCTTGTATTTTTGACTACTTTTGCAAGACAATTATTAAGAGAGAACTCTCTCAACTCATTCCTTTATTTTATATCAAGTATTTATTTATGAATTCAATTATTATTCTTGTTTCTTTGAGCATGAGTAGCTAAATCCTTTTCTAAGGTTTTGATGGAACCTATTGAGTGATGAACTTATCGTTTATGTGATTAAAATTGTTAGCCAGATTTCTATTTGTTCAACTTCGTTCTTGTTGTAGTTAATTGGTAGGATCCCCAATTAGATGTGCCTATTTAGTGTGCATAACTTGGAAAAGAGTGCATAGTTAGGTATATTGTTGAACAACACCACACCTAGGTTATTGGAGGAATCTATAACTTTAGGCGTAAAGACGGGATTAGTAATAACGAAGTCTTGGGTGCAATCATAAATGAACTATTCAAATTAAAGCTAGCTAGGGTAGCTCGGGAGAGTGCACTAGCAAATTATTGTAATTGCTCGGGAGAGGGTTACGATACAAATAGCGTTCATGATTGATATAATATATTGACAATTTGTATGAGCATTGTCACACCTCCTTTTTCCCCACATGCACAAATGTAATGTGCCACTGTTTAATACTACATCCCGAGAAGGGATATAATAATAATCAGTGAAGGAGTTTTTCCACTTGAAGGACAGTCGGAACGGGATCAATTTATTTAATTATTCAGAGTCGCCACTTGAGAAAATAATGGTGTCCCAAGTCACCGGTTTAATCCCGAACCGAGGAAATTTTATGACTCTGTAATACAGTCTGCGAAACTAGAAACCTGGATAAGGAATTCTGTTAACCCGGGAGAAGGTGTTAGGCACTCCCGAATTCCGTGGTTCTAGCACGGTCGCTCAACTGCAATTTTTGCTTTTATCTGAATTCTTTATATTTTTTAACTATGTGCTTTTAATGTTCCTCTTTTCAATTTTAGAAGAATTGCGACGTCACGAAAACACATTTCGAGTCACACCGCAACCAGTACGCCTGTGACTTTAATGTATTTCAGTTTCGTCGAGAGATAGATATGGGTCACATAAATGCGCACCCGTATTTAGGAAAGTAATTTTATTTAAGTCATGCCTAAAGAGTCTTATCGTGTTGTTAACTTCGGGAAAGACCATGAAATTTACTAAACGGTCCTTCCAAGTCTAAGATTTTCATAACAATTTATTTGAGGGCCCCGCAATTGTATATTTTGTTTGGCGAGGCTCGTCTCATTATTTTATTTAAGGTCAATCCTAACATGACTATGATTTTCTATGATTTATCTCTAATAATAAAAGAAAGGTCCTAATTACTTTGTTATTTTTTACCTAACTCTTACATTATTGCATAGTTTTTTGATTTACAGCAATTTGGGCCTGTTAAAGACATGTTAGAGCCCATTACCTTATTATAGTCATCTGTTTACACCATAATTTCAGTCATTTGTATGACTGATTCACATAAAAAGGACGTGATTCCTCTAAAACACTGAACGAAACTTCACTTTTGTAAACAGTTTATATAATTTGTATACTGTTATTACACTAAACTAACTATCGTAATTAACTAATATACTAAAGTGATTCTCAAATTTCTATTTTAAACATAATCGCTGCTTCCAAGCCTAATGCTACACTTTCGATTAAACCTTTCTTAACAACTAAACCATATTTGAGATGTTCTAAATGAGCTAACAAATTTAATATGAGGTACATCTGAACAGCTTTATCAAATACAACCAAACTTATTTATATACTATCAATTTAAATAATTGTTGAACTATAAACCAGTAATTAACTAGCAGGCTAATACCGTATCTATTTTAAAAGTCCAATTATGACTTGCAATTAGAAATCAGTCTTTAAAATCTACTACATATAATCTGCTTATTTTTTTATGTACAAAAGAAAACTAAGAGAAAATAGGAAAGAGAAGATTGCAGCAACATAGCTTCAAAACAACTTTCATTTCCATAAGCTTTGGAGATTTACAAGATGTGTACCTGGTATTAAAAAGAAAGGGGAAGATGAAAAATCAACAGGGCGGTGAAAGTACATCAACAACAACAACAACAACCATCAGTAGCTTCAACACCTCAATCCCGAAAATCCCAGCAATATGGAGAAAAACTAGTAAAAATAGAGAAGAAAAATATATTCTAAAATTTCTCTTTGATTTCTCTTTCTAGATTTGAACTCTCTTCAATTCTCAAAAGAAACTCTCAAAAATTGAATATTTGTCCGTGTATACTTTTGTATCCAGTGTGTATATCGAGTGTATACTGCTCTTTTTTTCCTTATTGTTTCTTCTCTTCCTATTTTTTCCTCTCTGTTTTCCACCCCCTTTTTTTATAAATCTTCTCTTCTATTTATAGGCAAGAATTTTGAAAATTTTCAGATTTTTTATTAAAAAGAAAATATTTTTTTAATTTAAAGAAAACCCTCTAATCCATGTTTTCCTCTCCTTGTTTTCTTCCTTGATTTCCTTGCCCCCCACTACTTTATGTCATGTAATTATGATTATTTTTTGCTAAAAAATCTGAAATTTTCTTCTTGGGCCAAGGGGTTTTGGGTTGGGTAAGGGTTCTTAGGATTGAGCTTGTAACTTAATTAGCAAAATGGCTCAATCCAAATTTTTTCCATTTTGTTCTTCTCCATTATTCAACTTCCTAATTAATAAAGCCAAAAATACTAAGATTAATTTATAAAAACTAAAATTATCTTGGAATACTAATCTCATAATAATAATTGTCACCTAATTTTAAATGGTAATTAAAATACAATCACACAATGTGGACATTAAAGGCTAAAATGCAAAATATGCCTATTTTTGTGATTTTCATTTTTGTAAGATAAAATTAATTACTCCTAATTGTAGAATTAAATCCTAAATGCAAATGCGATATATATATATATATATATATATATATATATATATATATATATATATATATATATATATATATATATATATATTTTTTAAAATGATACTAAATTCACAACAATTGCAAACAACACAAAACTCTTTTATTTTGAATTTTTGGGAGTAATTCTCATATAGGGCAAAAATCACGTGCTCACAGCTGCCCCTCTTTGCGCGTAAACACGAAGAGTTTTCGTGCAAAGATAAGTGAGCGGATACGAGCGATTTTTGCCCGTTTGAGCACTCCGTGAGAAGCATTTTTTTTTCAAAATTTTGACCGAACCTTTGCTTCAAGAGGTTTCCTACATATCCCTGGCTAAAAGGGAATCAGGTCAATGTAGTTCGGAAAATTTTGGTAGCTGGGACTACCAATGAAACTGCGATTTTTTGTTGTTATTGTTGCTGCTGTTGTGGTTACTGCTTGTTGACCTCCTTATTACACCGGGAGGAATGTAAAATGAAGAAGTTATTCTAAGCTATGATTCTACAATTACAATTATTCCTATCCTAGCTTTTGTTTGCTTCTCCTTGTCTCTTTTTTCTTTGATTTTTTGAGATGCCGACTCTCCTTTTTTTGTTGATTTTCTTTCTTGTTTTCCTCTTTTTTTTTTTTTTGATTTTCAATGGTACTTCTTGCCCTCGAGCTGAACCTGCTCGAAACAAAAACAACAAACTACTTTTTTTTTCTTTTTCTGCCCGAGTGTGGGCTTGTCACACCTCTTTTTTACGCACCCGCAAGGATGCAAAGAGTTTTTCCAATTAAAGGTGCAATGCGATGCAGAAAATATTCCCGTATTCGAAGGTGGGCACCTAACAAAAATTAAACGTGCAATGCGATGCGGAAAAATATTCCCGTATTGGAAGGTGGGCACCTAACAGAAATTAAACGTGCAATGCGATGCAGAAAAATATTCCCGTATTCGAAGGTGGGCACCTAACAGAAATTAAACGTGCAATGCGATGCATAAAAGTATTCCCGTATTCGAAGGTGGGCACCTAACAGAATTTAAACGTGCAATGTGATGCAGAAAAGTATTCCCGTATTCGAAGGTGGGCACCTAACATAAATTAAATGTGCAATGCGATGCAGAAAAGTATTCCCGTATTCGAAGGTGGGCACCTAACAGAAATTAAACGTGCAATGCGATGCAGAAAAATATTCCCGTATTCGAAGGTGGGCACCTAACAGAAATTAAACGTGCAATGCGATGCAAAAATATTCCCGTATTCGAAGGTGGGCACCTAACAGAAATTAAACGTGCAATGTGATGCAGAAAAGTATTCCCGTATTCGAAGGTGGGCACCTAACAGAATTTAAACGTGCAATGCGATGCAGAAAAGTATTCCCGTATTCGAAGGTGGGCACCTAACAGAAATTATACATGCAATACGATGCAGAAAAGTATTCCCATATTCGAAGGTGGGCATCTAACAGAATTTAAACGTGCAATATGATGCAGAAAAATATTCCCATATTCAAAGGTGGGCACCTGACAGAAATTAAACGTGTAATGCGATGCAGAAAAGTATTCCCGTATTCGAAGGTGGGCACCTGACAGAAATTAAACGTGCAATGCGATGCAGAAAAGTATTCCCGTATTTGAAGGTGGGCACCTAATAGAATTTAAACGTGCAATGCGACGCAGAAAAGTATTCCCGTATTCGAAGGTGGGCACCTAACAGAATTTAAACGTGCAATGCGACGCAGAAAAGTATTCCCGTATTCGAAGGTGGGCACCTAACAGAATTTAAACGTGCAATGCGATGCAGAAAAAATATTCCCGTATTCGAAGGTGGGCACCTAACAGAAATTAAACGTGCAATGCGATGCAGAAAATATTCCCGTATTAGAAGGTGGGCACCTAACAGAATTTAAACGTGCAATGCGAATGCAGAAAAGTATTCCCGTATTAGAAGGTGGGCACCTAACAGAATTTAAACGTGCAATGCGAATGCAGAAAAGTATTCCCGTATTAGAAGGTGGGCACCTAACAGAAATTAAACGTGCAATGCGATGCAGAAAAATATTCCCGCAGCCTGAGGACCGGGGAGTGGATTTTAAAAGATGTTACCTTCCTCTTTTTGGTATTTTCTTTTACCAATTATCTCTTGCTCGTGAATTTCTCCACTTATTGGCGAACTTCTCTTTTTGGTGTTTTCTATTTTCCACATTGGTCACATTCACTTTAGTGACAATTTGACAATTTGTTCTTGCATGAAACAGAACTTATTAGATATAAACTGCTGGCAACTGGCATCTGCCGTCCCTGCTTCTTATTTCATTCTTCTTTTTTGCTTTTCTCATGTGGTGTAGCTTTCAACTGCTTATCCCTTGCAGACTCTTTTTGTATTTTCTCAATTTTTCCATTTTTGTTTTGTTTTCTTTTCCTTTGGCCATATTCGCCAAGCTTCCTTATTTCCTTCCCAACTATTCCTTCTTTCTGACCCAGTGTTGTTTCAGCTTTCGTTATCAGGAGTTGGAAGTTAGCTCTCAAAAGGTAAACAATGAAATGCAGAAAAATAAAAGAAAGGTAAGGGCGTTTTGGACAGATGATAGAACTTATCTGGGTATTTGCCGGGTGATTCCGCCTGACCATGCCATGTATTTAAACTCTGACCCCGTTCGTTCCAATCATTATTCTGTCTCCGAATTGTTTCCAGCCCAAACCGATACTGTTTTTTGTTACCTTTTCTCTTTTCTGGTAGTCCTTACGATCGCCCTACCGTGCCTCGAAAGTTTTTCACCAATAGAACTCTCTCATTTATTCTCTCAACCTCACAATCGCCTCGCAGTGCCTGTTAAGGTTTTCACTAACAAGACTCTCTTATTTTATTTCTCTCAAACTCACAGTCGTCTCACAGTGCCGGTTAAGGTTTTCACCGATGAGACTCTCTCATTTTTTATTATTTCTCATTTTTCCTTTTCTATTTTGTTTTCTTACCACAGGTGTTGTCCGATGTTTCGCTCCTCCTTCATTGCATTCGTTATCATTTCGGAATTGATCAGAAGGTCTTTCTTTGGACCGTAACGTGGCTTTTGGATGGGTTAAGAAAGAAAGGTACAAAGGCTCAAAATCTCACGAGGGTTCAAAGATATTTACAACTCTCGGAATTATTAAACATAACTTCTGCCCCAGTTTCAATATGTGGGGAATTTTTGGATTTTTTCTTTATTGTGACTGAACCTCAGAGAGGCTGCCTACGTACCCTTTCGGGATCAAGTCATACGTAGTTCATCCAACTTCATTAGTTAGATGGATTTCTTTTGACTTTTTCCCGATTTCTTTGTCTTTTTCTCCTTTTTTTTCATTTTTTCATTTTTTTATTATTATTTCCATCATTTTCCATCATCATTTTTTGTTTTGTCAATTTCGATCTTATTGCGCTATAAGCGATTCCGAGAGAGGGATATGAAAGAATATATTCATTAAGACTCAAAAAGGGTTGTCAATGGATAAAGTGTTTGGATAGAAAATAAAATGCCTTCGTCATTTCAATTCCAAAATCACAACAAAATACAGAACACATAATTGAAAAGGAATCATACATAGTATCTTTTGACCGTATCTGAATTGATAGCAGTCTCTACGCACTTTCCTTCAATATCTGTTAAATATAATGCCCCATTGGACAACACCCGCGATACTACAAATGGTCCCTGCCAATTTGGCGCAAATTTGCCCTTTGCCTCGGCCCAATACGGTAAAGTAACCCATCACAACCGAAATGAGCCTATGCCCATTGGAAGTTGTTGGCTCTATCAGTTCAATAACATCTATGCCCCTGTTTCAAAGCAAAGAAAAATCTGTTAGTTTAAATGCGGTGGTTGATTGTGGCCTTGAACTTTGATGGCGACTGCTTTCCACTTGAATGCCTTTCCTGTTCACCGACTATCCAAAAATCCATCTTCTTTACTGCATGTATACTGTTCCTTTCTTGACGGATCTCACAAAATCTGATCTTGCAGTCTATGATTCTTTCCAGTATTTCATTGGACAACCTTGGATGTTTCTTGACTGACTCTTTCCTTTGTCAAAATATACTCCCATGTTTCCATTTGTTGTGAGTTGGCACTTTGCCGACCTTTGCGTCTCGTATGAACCCCAAACATTTTAATTGTTACCCATTTCATTGCACATGTTGCTCTTTTGGCTTAAATCACTGGCCTTGTCATTCCCTGACTTACGACAATTGTCGTGTTGGCTAAGTCCCATCTTGTGCAATTGGAAAGCTTGGTAGCAAATTTTGAAATCATTTCTATACTTGTTATGACCCGACTGACTCAATAAGAGGGAGAGTAAAACAAAGTGTGAAGAATAAAAAGAAAATACAATTCCTAACAAGAAACCTACAGAAGAATGACCTATCGGATGTGAATATCGAATCTAGCGACCTTGACATGCACTTTCAGCCTTCTCTGTATAGCGAATCTGATGTTCAACTCCTGTTGTAATTTCTACCGTGAAACCGGTGTTCAAGATTTCATTCAACTCCTTAGTCGACTTGCAGTGCCCAAACGGTTTTCTCCAACAAGCCTCTCTCATTTGATCTTTCTTTCTCAACTCACCGTCGCCTTACGGTGCCCGTGCGGGTTTTCACCGATAAGACTCTCTCATTTTGACTTCTCTCATCTTGGAGTCTCGTGGTGGTTTGAGTTCTTCATTCTCCTTTGTTCGGACTTGAGTGTTGCCCCTGATGTGATTGACCTTTGTTCGCTTGACTCGGCATTTCTTGAAGATTGATCGGAAGGTTTTCCTTTGGACCGTAATGTAGGCTTTTGGATGGGATATAGAAAAAAGGATATAAAGGCTCAAAAATATTTTATCGTGGGTTAATGATTACAACTTTCGGAACCTTATTCCTTCAACAAACATAACTTCTGCCCCAGTTTCCTTCTTGGGGGATTTTTTGGATTTTTCCTTTATTGTGACTGAACCTCAGTGAGGCTGCCTACGTACCCTTTCGGGATCAAGTCAGACGTAGTTCATACCATGAGATCACTTCCTTGTTGCGATTTGACTTCTCCCGATTTTCTTTCTTGTATTGCATTTTATTTTCTTTTCTTTTTCTTCTCTTTTTTTTTTCTTTTCTCCATTTGATTTACCCGCTTAATCCTTAATTTTGTTGTTGATTCCGAAAGAGGGATGTGAAAGAAAATATAATATGGCTCAAAGGGGTATCAATGGACGAAGTGTTTGGATAGCCGAAAAAATGCCTTCGTCATTCCAATCTTCAAAACCTACCAAGTACAAACTACACGGTAAAACACCTTTGATTGATTCACATATTTGCCTTCTGTATTTGACGATTCTTAGTGCCATTGGGCAACAATCCTGATACCACGAATGGTTCCTTTAGCTTTGGGGTATTTTTGCCTTTGGCTTTAAACCGTGATGCATTTCCAAGGCATTTCTTTATGTTACGCTTTCCCCAATATTCACTTGATTCCGGCTTCACAGTATTCCAATATTTCTTCCGAGTATCATTACATCTTTAACATTGTTTCATTGCTAAATTGACTTTTAAAAACAGGCCGAGAATTGTGTGCAAGTCATGTTGCTAAAATCAGTACGAGAAGAATTGTAAAGTGATAAGAAATGGAATGACTAGAAATGACGGAAAACAAAGAGTTGTATTAGACTGATGGGTTGAAACAACAAGATGAACAACAAAACGAGCAGACTAGACTAGAATTACAAACCTAGACAGAACTAAACAAATTTATTACTAAACAAAGCAAAGTGGAAAGATATAAGGGTTTTGACTCTCAAGACAACGTCCGGATTACAACCCTGAAATATCCCGGGCAAAAGAGATGACACCAAAATATACCACCAAAACTCCAAGAGACGGAGCGCCTTCCCAATTGACAAGCATGGCATCCTAGCCACTTCTTGCGTGTTTTTCAGCCGTTGCTCTAATCTCTGCAATCTTTGGGCCATTTCTTCCTGTACCTTCTTTTGGGTAGGCTTCTCAATGTTTGAGTATGAGAGGTACTCGGGAGAGTGGTACTGTTCTTGCTGTATAGCAGATTGTGACTCATGAGAAGGTTGTCCTTGGCCATTGGCCCATGCTTGACGCATTTTGGTCATTTGTTGTTTCATATGTTCTGTTTTCCTCAAACACAGTAGGCCCTTGTTGAACTTTCCGACCCTGAGTCTCTTCAACACTCGTAACAGCTTCGATGTCGGTTATCATTTTCCTTGGATCTTGTTTACCACAACAAACCACCTCAACTTTCTGGAAATTGACAAAACGAAACCATCGTGTTAGCGTTAAGGTATTCCGCTTATTGATTTCTCTTTTTTTTCTGCTATTTTTTCTTCTTCTCTTTTTTTTCTTTTTGTGGTTTTTCCTTTTTCTCTTTTTTTTCCTTTTTGTAGATTTTTCATTTTTTTTCTTTTTGGTTATGGAAATGGTCGAATCCTATGTGGATTGCCTACGTATCATGACCCCGCATGAATCAGACCGAGCGTAGTTCTTGCAAATTAATGCAAGAAATAAAGAGATGTTTATTTGATTTTTTTGATTTTTTTTTTCTTTGAAGGAAAATTATAAAAGCCGACTCTAACTACAAACTCTGATAAAAAAAACTTTCACACCTTGTGCTAGAGATTTCAACAAGAATAAAAATATTTTTGGTGTCAATTATGACTATTTCTACAAAATTGGCCACATAATGGCTTATTTGACAAAATGACTATTTTTGCAAAATTTATTTAAGAAAGATAAACTTGATAATTTTTTTTTATCCTGTGGCTCATGGGGCATCGTTCAGCATCGCCATAAACCAACACAAGACTATTTTTCATAAATTGGCCATGTAATGGCTTATTTGGACAAAGTGGCTCTTTTTGCAAAATTTTATTTAAGAAGATGCAAATTCAAAAATTTTATCCTGGGGCCTATGGGGCATCGTTCAGCACCGACACAAGCCAACACAAGACTGAGGAAGTTAAAATGCAAAAATGTGGCTATTTCAGCAAAAACCGGCCATGTAATGGCTTATTTGATAAAGTAGATATTTTTTGAAAAGTTGAGCGATGAGTCAAACTTAATTTTTTGCGGATACAGCCTTTTGACATTTCCGCGAGGGAATATTTCAAGGTTGTGTCAAAATTATTTACAAATGACTCAAAGTGGCTATTCTTGCAAAAACAGCCTTCCGGCGTCTTTTTGAGGGACATTTGGCTTATTTTAAGCAAGAATAGCATCACCCGACTTATTTATAACAAAATCAAATATTTGACATTTTTTGGTTATTTTTGCAAAAGGGGTGTGAACCCGAACTTGATTTTGCGGCTATGGCCTTGCAACATTTCCACAAGGAATATTTCAAGGCCATAATTCAAAAAGAAAAAGAAAATACTTCAAAGTGGCCATTTTTGCAAAAACAGCCTTCCGGCGTCCTTTCGGAACATTCGGCTATTTTCAAAAATGGCATCACTTTGATTTTATTGACCAAATTAAACGCACATTTTTTTTATTTTTTGAAAGGGGTGGTTGGACCCGATGAGGGTTGCCTACGTATCCCACCTAATGGTGAGAATCAAACCTGCGTAGTTCGGTTAGATTAATTGACCAATTTATTTCAACAACAAAACCATTTTTTCAATTTTTTTGGATTTTCCGGATACCCATTTTCACTAACTCTTATTTCTCTCTTTTTTTTTTCAACAATTTTTCTACCCTCGGGATTTTCGCCGGTCCGCATAATGATCAAGGACAATTAAAATGCAACACATAATATGCTCGGTCTTAATTCCGGGTCACCTGTCCTAGACGGACCCAACCCCTATGTTGAGTCCCCTAAGTCAGATATGATGCAAATAAATGTCCTAGACCTAGGTTCAATATCCTGAAGTTTTCATATGGTGCTAGACCGTGTACCCGAGCGGACAACTCGGATCGAAGGAGGGGGCTACGTACCGGGGACCCGCGGGATCGTCCGACTTTGTAACTTATCCGGCCTCTTTTCTTATTTTTGGTATTGACACTAACAGAAAGGGAGTCTCAACCAGTAAGCACATCCCCGGAGGTAAGAATAGAAGGGTTTTCGGCATAGTTTTATATATACAATTCACGCAATATCAAAGCGGTAAACATGTAGCACATTAATCAAAACATATAATGAAATCAAATATAAGCAAAAGTAGCAATTTCACTGAGCTTGAATTCTTAAACCCTGAACCGAAGTTCTGGGTTACATTATCCCCAGCAGAGTCGCCAGAGCTGTCACACCTCCTTTTTCCCCACATGCACAAATGTAATGTGCCATTGTTTAATACTACATCCCGAGAAGGGATATAATAATAATCAGTGAAGGAGTTTTTCCACTTGAAGGACAGTCGGAACGGGATCAATTTATTTAATTATTCAGAGTCGCCACTTGAGAAAATAATGGTGTCCCAAGTCACCGGTTTGATCCCGAACCGAGGAAATTTATGACTCTGTAATACAGTCTGCGAAACTAGAAACCTGGATAAGGAATTCTGTTAACCCGGGAGAAGGTGTTAGTCACTCCCGAATTCCGTGGTTCTAGCACGGTCGCTCAACTGCAATTTTTGCTTTTATCTGAATTCTTTATATATTTTAACTATGTGCTTTTAATGTTCCGCTTTTCAATTTTAGAAGAATTGCAACGTCACGTAAACACATTTCGAGTCACACCGCAACCAGTACGCCTGTGACTTTAATGTATTTCAGTTTCGTCGAGAGATAGATTTGGGCCACATAAATGCGCACCCGTATTTAGGAAAGTAATTTTATTTAAGTCGTGCCTAAAGAGTCTTATCGTGTTGTTAACTACGGGAAAGACCATGAAATTTACTAAACGGTCCTTCCAAGTCTAAGATTTTCATAACAATTTATTTGAGGGCCCCGCAATTGTATATTTTGTTTGGCGAGGCTCGTCTCATTATTTTATTTAAGGTCAATCCTAACATGACTATGATTTTCTATGATTTATCTCTAATAATAAAATAAAGGTCCTAATTACTTTGTTATTTTTTACCTAACTGTTACATTATTGCATAGTTTTCTGATTTACAGCAATTTGGGCTTGTTAAAGACATGTTAGAGCCCATTACCTTATTATAGTCATCTGTTTACACCATAATTTCAGTCATTTGTATGACTGATTCACATTAAAAGGACGTGATTCCATTGAGCAAATCTTCATTTTAGCAAAAACAATCGTGATTCCTCTAAAACACTGAACGAAACTTCACTTTTGCAAACAGTTTATATAATCTGTATACCGTTATTAAACTAAACTAACTATCGTAATTAACTAATATACTAAAGTGATTCTCAAATTTCTATTTTAAACATAATCGCTGCTTCCAAGCCTAATGCTACACTTTCGATTAAACCTTTCTTAACAACTAAACCATATTTGAGATGTTCTAAATGAGCTAACAAATTTAATATGAGATACATCTGAACAACTTCATCAAATACAACCAAACGTATTTATATACTATCAATTTAAATAATTGTTGAACTATAAACCAGTAATTAACTAGCAGGCTAATACCGTATCTATTTTAAAAGTCCAATTATGACTTGCAATTAGAAATCAGTCTTTAAAATCTACTACATATAATCTGCTTATTTTTTATGTACAAAAGAAAACTAAGAGAAAATAGGAAAGAGAAGATTGCAACAACATAGCTTCAAAACAACTTTCATTTCCATAAGCTTTGGAGATTTACAAGATGTGTACCTGGTATTAAAAAGAAAGGGGAAGATGAAAAATCAACAGGACGGTGAAAGTACATCAACAACAACAGTAACAACCAGCAGTAGCTTCAACACCTCAATCCGAAAAATCCCAGCAATATGGAGAAAAACCAGTAAAAATAGAGAAGAAAAATATATTCTGAAATTTCTCTTTCATTTCTCTTTCTAGCTTTGAACTCTCTTCAATTCTCAAAAGAAACTCTCAAAAATTGAATATTTGTTCGTGTATACTTTTGTATCCAGGGTGTATATCGAGTGTATACTGCTCTTTTTTTCTTATTGTTTCTTCTCTTCCTATTTTTTCCTCTCTTTTTTCCACCCCCTTTTTTTCATAAATCTTCTCTTCTATTTATAGGCAAGAATTTCGAAAATTTTTAGATTTTTTATTATAAAGAAAATATTTTTTTAATTTAAAGAAAACCCACTAATCCATGTTTTCCTCTCCTTGTTTTCTTCCTTGATTTCCTTGCCCCCCACTACTTTATGTCATGTAATTATGATTATTTTTTGCTAAAACAATCTGAAATTTTCTTCTTGGGCCAAGGGGTTTTGGGTTGGGTAAGGGTTCTTAGGATTGGGCTTGTAACTTAATTTGCAAAATGGCCCAATCCAAATTTTTTCCATTTTGTTCTTCTCCATTATTCAACTTCCTAATTAATAAAGCCCAAAATACTAAGATTAATTTATAAAAACTAAAATTATCTTGAAATACTAATCTTATAATAATAATTGTCACCTAATTTTAAATGGTAATTAAAATACAATCACACAATTTGGACATTAAAGGCTAAAATGCAAAAGATGCCTATTTTTGTGATTTTCATTTTTGTAAGATAAAATTAATTACTCCTAATTGTAGAATTAAATCCTAAATGCAAATGTGATATATATATATATATATATATATATATATATATATATATATATATATATATATATATATATATATATATATATATATATATATATATATATATATATATTGTCATTATTTTTTAAAAATGACACTAAATTCACAACAATTGCAAGCAACACAAAACTCTTTTATTTTGAATTTTTGGGAGTAATTCTCATATAGGGCAAAAATCACGTGCTCACAAGCATAACGAGAAGGGATGCCATCAATAGGGGAAATCAATACCTTAGTCTTTCTCCATATTATTTTACCCAACATTCAATTCTTTCTTTTAAGCCTTTTTAATTCTTGCAAAAGTAGTTAGTCGAAAAATCAAACAAACACATACTCAAAATTTTGGGAACTTGATTCGGAAGTACTCTTGGGTTGTGAAAGTAGTAATTGGTATCTTAATTCCTTCTGGGATCGACTCTGGACTTAATTAACCGGATTATATTGACTATGACCGTTGCTTGGACGTGAATCAATTTTGGCGCCATTGTCGAGGAGTTCAGGGAATTATCACTTGCCATTGACCGAACTTCAAGATTCTTGTGTAGTCAGGTTCTTTCTACACTTTACATTGAATATTTTGATGGTTGTTGATTTGGGTACTCAGGTTCATGCCTAGAAAATCTACAAGGACTGGAGAACTAATTGAAGGACTCTGAGACCCCAAGCAAACTTTCTGGGCACGTAATAGGGCTATCAAAAAAATTCATCAATCTCAACAACCAATCAAACTAGACTTCGACATGGGTGACGTCAACGATCCAAAACAACAAGCTGGGTTAAACATTCACGAGGTGCAGGAGGCGCAAGAAGGTGCATTATTTGACTGGGTACAACCCACAGCGGATAATTTGGCAACTGCCATTATTGTGCCAGCGATTCAAGCTGAGTCTTTCCAGATTACTAACAACATGCTACACTTGTTGCAAAACAAGGGATTATTCTCTGGGTCTTAGGTTGAAGATCCATAACAGCACCTGAAGAACTTTCTCTCAATATGCAAGACACGAAGGTAACCGAATGTGACTCTGGAAGCCATCAGACTATTGCTCTTTCCGTTCTCAGTTACATGGGCTGCACAGGTATGGCTAAACTCACTCCCCATAAACTCTATTGCAACTTGGGATGAGTTAGTCAAGCAATTCCACAACAAGTTTCATCCACCTAACAAGACAACTCAGCAAATTGATGAGATTGTGAGCTTCAAGCAGAAACCAATGGAGACATTACATGAAACTTGGGGCAGATTCAAGGGTATGCTTGTTATGTGTCCTCACCATGGGATTCCCGTGCAGATGTTGGGTCAAAGGTTATACATAGGGATCTCTGATAGTATGAAGAATATTGTAGATGCTTCAGTAGGTGGGGATTTTCTGAGCAAGACTTGGAGAGAGGGCCAAAATTTGCTAGACAAGATGGCTCAAAATTCCGGGTGGACGACCAGGAATGCTCCTATCACTCCAGTGGTACACTCTATACCTCTGAATCTGTCCAACACTCTATATGAGAATGTGGCAAATTTATTGACACAAATGAGAATCCTAACGAAGAAGGTGGATGAATCAGGGGTCAAGCAGCAGGTTCATATTGTAGACACTACCAATAGTGGTTTATGCACATCTTGCATTAGCCAACCCATAGGTAATCCATGGGCTGCAGACTAAGAACATCATCATCAGCATGAAGACATGAATTACGTGGCTAATTATGGAGGGCAGTGACAAGGTAACCAGAGTTGGGGTCAGTAGGCTCCACAACAGTATATGCCTCCTCAGCCACAATATAATGCAGCAGGTATGAGGCCACCACATAAAATGGCTCCATATCCTAGACCTTGGAATTTCAGCAATCAGCAGCAAGGATATCATCCACCTCCACCACAGCATGTGGGTAGACATGACGATGGGTTCGCAAGGTTGGAAGCTATGATGCAGCAAGTAATTGTGTTAAATGCTAAAAGCAATGAAATAATAGATGCACATGATGCAACGATCAAGAATATGGAAGTACAGATGGACCAGATTGCTATGTCACTTAACAATAGTCCTCAAGGGACATTGCCTACAGATACACAAACAAACCAAAAAGACCAAGTCCCAAAGCAGCTGATGGCAGTGACTCTGATAAGTGGTAGAGATCTTGATGCTAAGAAAGAAAGAGAGAAAGGCGACACACAGGCTGAGACACTCACTCCAGTGCCCATTGAACTGGATGAGTCCATAGGGTTGACAGAAGTTACAGTCCAGCCAGTTGCTGAAAATAAAGAAGTGTAGCAGGGAACAGAGAAAGTAGCTTAACAGGTAGAGCAGCAGGTTGAAGAGAAAGTGATAGAAAAAGAAAAGTCTCAAGTCATTGGGAAGAAGAGGCCTCTACCACCATCCCCCCAAAGGTTGGCCAAGCACCAGAAAGAAGAGCAATACAAAAAGTTCTTTGATATGCTCAAGAAAATCCTGGTAAACATTCCTTTAATTGAATCTTTGAAAGAAATGCCTGGGTATGCTAAGATGATGAAAGACTTGATGTCGCGGAAATTTGATGTCCATGACTTGGCCACCATGACCCTTACCCAGACTTGTAGTGCAGTGGTCTCTAGACCCATTATTGAGAAGATATCTGATCCGGGTAGCTTCACCATTCCATGCACTATAGGAAATTATGACTTTGCAAAGGCATTGTGTGATTTGGGGGCAAGCATTAATCTCATGCCCTTGGTGATTTATAAGAGGCTAGGCATTGGGAGAGCCAGGCCTACCTCTATGTTATTACAGCTTGCTGACAGGACGGTTAAGCGTCCATTTGGTATTTTAGATGATGTTCTTATCCATGTAGGAAAGTTCGTGTTTCCCGCCGATTTTGTGATTCTTGAATGATGAGGAGATCATATTCAATGTACAAAAATCCATGAGGTTCCCTACTGAGTTCGTGAATTGCTCTCTTATTGATGCGATTGATGTGATAATGGAGACAGACGATGCAGAGTTGACCATTGAAGATCCACTTCAAGCATGCCTGATGAACATGGAAGAGGTAAATGGTGAAAGTTTAGCAGAATGGGTACTATCTCTGGAAGGTAAGGGGTTTTGGGAGAGAGAGCTTGAATTCGAGCCTCTACACTTAGAGAAAAGAGAGAGCCCTCCTGCAAAGCCATCCATAGAAGAACCACCAAAGCTTGAGCTTAAACCACTACCATCTTATCTCAGGTATGAATTTCTAGCTCCTAACTCCATTTTACCTATTATTATCTCATCTGGTTTGTTAGATATGCAGGCTCAACAACTTATACAGGTACTAAAACAATGCAAGACTACCATTGGGTGGACCATGGCAGACATAAAGGGGATTAGCCCTGCATATTGCATGCATAAAATTCACCTGGAAGAGGCACACAAACCTTCCAGGAAACATCAAAGAAGGTTGAACCCAAACATGAAGGAAGTGGTGCAGAAAGAGGTAATCAAGTGGCTAAACGCGGGAATCATTTTCCCAATCTCTAATAGCAGCTGGGTTAGCCAAATTCAATGTGTGCCAAAGAAAGGTGGCATGACGGTGGTGAAAAATAATAATAATGAGTTGATCTCAACTAGAACCGTCACCGGGTGGAGAATATGCATGGCCTACAGGAAGCTGAATCTAGCCACCCACAATGACCACGTCCCACTTCCCTTCATTGATCAGATGCTTGAAAGGTTGGCGGAGAGGTCACACTTATGCTTTCTGGATGGATACTCGAGGTACAATCAAATATCCATAGCCCCCGGGGATAGAGATAAGACCTCCTTCACATGCCCATATGGCATTTTGCCTTCAGAAGGATGTCATTCGGACTATGCAATGCACCTGCCATATTCCAAAGGTGCATGATGGCCATTTTCACCGACATGGTGGAAGACATTATGGAGGTGTTCGTGGATGATTTCTCAGTGGTAGGGAATTCATTCGATGAATGCCTTGTCAATCTGACAAGAGTGCTGAAACGGTGCATGGAGACAAACTTAGTGCTAAACCGGGAGAAGTGCCATTTATGGTACAAGAAGGTATAGTATTGGGGCACTGGGTTTCGAGCAAAGGTATTAAGGTAGACCGAGCTAAAGTAGATGTCATTGCAAAGCTGCCTCCACCAACATCCGTCAAGGCCATAAGAAGCTTTCTTGGACACGCCGGTTTTTATCGGAGGTTCATCAAAGACTTCTCCAAAATATCAAACCCTCTCTATAAGTTACTTGAGAAAGATCACCCCTTTTTTCTGATGAATGCAGGACTGCTTTTGAGGAACTGAAGAAGAGCTTGGTCAAAGCAACCATCATCATTGCCCCCGACTGGGAGCAACCGTTTGAGCTAATGTGCGATGCAAGTGACTATGCAGTGGGGGCAGTACTGGGCCAAAGGAAGGACAAGCTGATGCATCCAATATACTATGCTAGTAGGACCTTGAATGGAGCATAGCTAAAATACACAGTGACGAAAAAGGAGATGCTTGCGGTCGTGTCCGCGTTTGACAAATTCCAGTCCTATCTCATAGGATCCAAGGTAATTGTATACACTGACCATGGAGCTTTAAGATACTTAATTGATAAAAAGGACTCTAAGCCGCGCCTAATTTGTTGGGTGCTGCTTCTCCAAGAGTTTGACCTTGAAATTCATGATAGAAACGACACTGAAAATCAAGTCGCTGATCATTTGTCACGACTTGAAGGAGCTGAAATCGTCAAAGAAAGTGGGGAAATTCTGGAAACCTTTCTAGATGAGCAGCTGCTCACCACCACTCTCCTTGAAGTGCCAAGGTATGCAGATTATGCAAATTATCTGGCCAGCGGTATTGTTCCTCACGACCTCTCGTCGGTCCAGAGGAAAAGATTCTTTCATTAAAGCCAGCTTTATTATTGGGATGAACCCTATTTGTTTAGGCTATGTCTCAATAACATGATCGGAGATGCATCCCCGAGATAGAACAATCTTCT